>VKGM01013796.1:0-15057 GCA_007844875.1 Busseola fusca | reverse complement strand
GAATTCAATTTTCCTTTGGTACCATTTTTACCATTTTATAATTTGTCATTGTAGGGTACCTATGTAAGATTTACTGTAAATGAAATGAAATGAAATGAAATGATTTATTTCTGTAAGTAGGTTCGTACAAACACTTTTATATGTCAATGTTTTTTTTATTTTTATTTAGTTTTTTTTATTTCTTGTAAAAGTTGTACAAGTTTCTACAATAAATCTTTTTTATACTTCTAAGTTCATAATTATAATCCTATTGACGTATATTTAATGAAATGTTCATCCAAAGCCATATTTATTACGCTCACAAATCGTATTTTAATCAACATTCAACGTGACACTGACGTGCAAATTGCAAAAAACGAAAGAAATTTTCAATTTTACGGACTAAGCAGCCGTTTGCCTTATACACTTATGTTTACGTTGACAATATGAGTATGATTGGTCCTAAATCATTTGTAATAGTTTTGTGCTCACCAATACCTCAATTTATTCGGAATAAACACGTTCGAAAACAAAGATGGCTTAATTATGCGTCGTAACGGTCGCCTATAAATTTACGACACGATTGTACTAAGTCGGTTCAGGATAGGCAATAACAGCAAATAAAGGAGGAAATAACGGTATGGAGAGTAATTTATTGGCGTATTTAATTATTTGTCTATTTACAGTGAGAACAATCCATGTTTAAGTGGAAAATATTAATTTGGACGAAGGCAGACTCTCTCTTTGATCAAGGAATTTGTGGAGGTATGAGGAACAAGGTGTAAAGTTCACTCATCCTCCATAGAAAAGGGAGGATCCTCCGACCAGACGGGGGTTTTGTCTGGCGGGCACTTGCCCGCCGGTTGATGTCGTTATGTTGTATGCGTACTAGTTGCACGGTAAACTCTGTTTGCGAGATGCAGGAATTGCGTGACGTCAGTATGACGCGTTGTTCGCATGTGGCGTTGTAGGTACCGCTACAAATTGAAAAAATGAGATATGACGCTCACGTGTACCGCTTGGGCAATGGCTTGTATTGGGCTCTTGATAACCAGACGGAATATCAATATGTGGCTCTAGAAAAAGAGAAGTTTCTTTAGGTATCTACCTACAGTTTCTAGTCCGTTCTTGTCCATAACGTACACTTTACGTTTTGAGCAAACAGCTTAAACTTTTTAACTAACTGATCGACTCTTTGAGGACTCAAAAGTACCTGTAAATGGTTCTTTTGAAATAAATGCTTTAAGTTTGAGTTAGGTTTTACATTTATAACGACAATTTGCGTCATTCGCAAAATTCACGGAGGGGAGAATAATACCTTGGCCCATCGCCGACGAGGAAGGCGACAAGCTATCAATGATTTGCTCGCTCAAAATACGTATAAAAGATTGCAGGTCTCGACATTATATTAATAGTTGATCAAAGACTATTCACACCGCCCGGCGAATACTCGTTTGTCACAACGACAAGAGCTATCGAAGACAGTATATGAACACTCGCTTAGTGACCAAGGTTTATTACATACGCGTACCAGCGAGTAATCGTCGCACACTCGCGGTTAATTGCTTACCTCCTCGTTAATCGCTGATTGATTGCAAACTAGAATTAAACCACATTGTTGTATTATTATTATTAGTAAATATTTGAAACGGGCTTTGAAGGGATCATTTTACGTTAGCTGGCCTCCACAGGTGTCGTAAATAGCTTTATCGAAATTGTACAGACAGCACGTCAAGCTACTATAATTATGTCAAATGTCTTTAATAGATTTTACATTTTATTTCTAAAGCATTGTGGCTCTAGGTTGATTGGAAATATTTGACAGTTTTGGGTAGCCTTACCTGCTGTCATCTGTACTAAAATGATCCCTACGAAGCACGTTTCAAATTTAGATTACAATCATGTCGGTCCAGTTTTAATTACAATCAATCTAATGTTGTTGTTGTTGTCTCTATTACGTAGTACTAATTAGAGAAAAGGTAATCAAGACTAAAGCCGTAACAGTTTAATCGAGAACTATAATTGCTTTTTGACAACTTAAGATTAATATTTAAATAATTGGTCCTAAGCTGTCTATTCATTGCATTTGGGGATTTCATACATCAAATGGAATCATTTTAAAATATTAGTAACAAACCGGTACCAATTCGGCGCGTGTTAAAGCACTTGTATAAAAAGTTATTCGTGTTACATTTTTGCGTAACGTTCGCACAATTGTGACATAATATCGTATTCAATTAACAGGGCTATGGAGCTCACACAGGCGGTCGTTCTGCATCCAGTTAGACTGGAAGCTGACCCCAAAATAGTTAAATAAATACTAGGCAGAATGACTGTCTATCGTATTAAATTTATCCATTACACCTTCTAGTGTAGTAGTGATATACGAATAACAACAAGACCCTCGCGTTCTCTATCGATTTAGCTTTAGACTTTAAATTCAGTGACACTTCGTTTGCCACTAGCATGCTAGTTTGTTTGCTCTGATGTTTCATGCTTAAAGCATTATATTGAAGAAACTCCACTATGTACTAAAGACGCCTATCGTGCAATTTTAGAAGAGTGAAGTAAGCCTACCCCCACGCTGAGACTTTCAGGTGTAAAACGCGAAATATTTTACATTTCTTTTCTGTTGCACCTCGGTAAGCTTCACACACGGTAAATTGCATGTGGATGATGCTTTGTTCATTTTTGCAGTTTCCTTAACATAACCGAAATCATTTTTTGGAACGAAGTTCTTTTACGCGACGCCTGGCCTAGGTGAACACCGGGTGGCTTTTACTCAGTGAGAGTTTGTTGGACCTCGCTGCTCGCTCAGGGCGGCGTACATCCATGAGGATATTCCACCCAAAAAAATTAAATGGTAAAAACCATTCCGTAAAAGCGTTATGAATTTCTCTCGCTTTACATTTTTTCGAGAGTGAGAGAGAGAGAGAAATATTGGTTTCGTGGTTTTCACAGTAGTAAGACAAAATGAAAACACAATAGTAAAGTCAAAATGAAAATCCAAGAATGCAGCTGTAAAATTGTTTAGTCCTAATGGTGCCCCTGCGGGTCCCTTGGGCCGCATACTATTTTTTATTTGAATCAATCAAAATCAAACGTCATTTTTTCAAATTATGTTGCAAATTAGAAAAATAACATAAGACAGTCCCCCAAAACGCCCGCCTTTCTCTACTTTCTAATACTTTCGCTGGGTAGACGAATTGGCGTAACAAACTACCCAAGCGCACAGATTTTGGTGTGAGCCAGCTATAATTTAAGATGTCGTCGCCAATGTGTCGTATCAAACTCATGAATTAGATCAAGCTAAAGGAAATCTCCATAGGCGAGCAAACACATTTACATAATAATTGCATGTCTCTTACAGTCGTGTCGTGGCTTTTAATATCAGTTGATCGCCGTATCAAAGGTCAGAGATTGCTTAGATTTGGGCATATTCTAATATGTAAGATGCACTATACAAGCTCATTTGAAAATTTATTTGCATTATTCACTATGAGTGCACCATGCAATAATAAGGCTATGCGTAAAATATTTTCAATAGAATTGCGACAATATAAAAGAAATTAAAAAAAAATATTCTGTATTTCATATTTTTGTTATAGCGACAACAGAAATACATCCTTTGTAAAAATTTCAATTGTGTACCTATCAAAGTTCATGAGATTACAGACAGACGGCCAGTAGAATCTTACTAATAGGGTCCCGTTTTTGCCCTTTGGGTAGGCGTTGCTAGCCTTCCTTGAGAAGCTGGGGTGGATCGAATGATCATTGATCCCACCTGTAAGCAAAATACGCGCATTGTCGTGGAGTTGCGGACACCAGCCGTATTACCTATACCTATATTACCCTTTGAACCCTAAAAACGATCTGTTATCTTAGAGAAAAGTGACCTACACGGTCAAAATGTATGGAATAACAAAAATTTTAACAGGGAGTGCAGATTTATGTACTGAAATCCTAGAAATACTAGAAAGATGCAACAAAGATTTTATTCCAAAACCTTACATCACCCGGTTAGCCTGGAAGCCAGTCCGTAACGTAGTTTGGAAAAACATAAGCAGATTGATTTTCGTTGCCAAATTAGATTGGAATATGGCTGCCCGTTTACTTATAACTCTTATAGTAAAAGTAAAGCTTATGATGCAATTTTCGGCCACAGTATGTGCGGCTAAATTTTTGCAGCTCCCGCATACGGGCTCTGTTTACCGCACAATGCTTGGATCTCATTAGCCACAGTCAGATGTCCGTGCTTCTGTCAACCACAGCTCTGGTACCCAAAGCTTATGTCCAAAATCGAATTGCATTCTTAACTAAAAGCCTCATTCACAAAGGGCAGTTTCAAATGTATTCCACTAATACGGCAGACAATATTGATACAAATACATAATCAGCCTATAATGTTCCCACTGCTGGGACACTGGCCTCCTCTTGGTGAGAAGGAGTGGGCCGTAATCCACCACGCGGGCCCAATGCGGGTTGATACAAATGAACGCTAGGAAAAAGATAAATGGTCTGATTATAAGAAATACTATAGAGAGTCAATTTAAATTAGGTCTAAACTTTAAAGATTTGTTAGGTATAGATACTTAAACGAAACGAATATTTTCTTTACTCATCATAATGTTTCGAAACTATCCTACAAGCCGTTTAATCCACATTCAGAAATTGCTTAAAATCATGAGTTCAAGTAATATTTTACTATTTGTTATATCAAATTAAAAAAAGAAAAAATATATATTTTATCGATATTTGATAATGTACCCATTACGACTGCAGAGCGTCATTAACATCATTATTTAATTGACCCGGTATAATGGATGTAAAAACACTTTACGAAGTCGAGGGTCACTTGTCCTCATTCATTCATTATCTGGGACGTACCTGAGAACCTTCCGGTTACGAAAATATTGAAAGTAAATATTCAAACTTTTAGCGACGTTTTTTTATGAAAAAACGTTTTTAATGTTATAACACAACTTTAATGACCAAATGCATGTACCCTTGAGCAGAATGTTTTGCGTATTTTACATTACGCACTATTGCAAACAGTAAAAATAAATACGAATAAAAACAAGCAATAAATAAATACGTCATTTTTTTTTTCTTTAAATTTTCACACCAATAAAACTAGTTACCCAGTAATTATTTTTATGCAAACAAGTATTTTGATGTACAGAATGCGTAAATGATAGTTATGTGACACTCTGTATTAGTATTACGTATATATCCCTACCTACACTCTGTATATCCCCACATTCACTCTGTACATCCCTACCTACACTCTGTACATCCCTATCTACAATCTGTATACCTCTACTTACACTCTGTATACCCCTACTTACACTCTGTATACCCCTACTTACACTCTGTATACCTCTACTTACACTCTGTATACCCCTACTTACACTCTGTATACCCCTACTTACGCTCTGTATACCTCTACTTACACTCTGTATACCTCTACTTACACTCTGTATACCCCTACTTACACTCTGTATATAGGGATAAGTAGGGCGTGTAAGTAGGGACTTACACTCTGTATGGCTCAACGATACCAGAAAGTCACACCTGTTCCAAATTCACGTTATCAACCTAATCTCCCCATATCTAATAAAGTCCCGACAGCCATTCGAAAGTCATTACTGTAACAGGTAACGCGACACAATATCCTTAATGATCCTGTCACTTTGTACTTTGAACATTGTCGCTCCATTTTAATCTCATATCATAATTACTCACACTATTCATTCTCCATTAATCTTAGACTGACATAATTTGCGTCAGGGTTCACAAATGATGTGTCACCGTAGAATAATGTGGATGGAGAAGGTCTAGTGAAGGATCATGTTGAACGTGTTAAAATGTTTAGCGACTGCAGATACGTGGGAAGCACTAGAACCTTGCGTTTTCATCAACCATATTATGTTCTGCGAGCATGTGTTATCTGATCTACATAACCCAGTTACTGGGTTCTAAGATACCTCTTGTAAGACTGGTTGTCAGACTTTCGGGCTTCTGACTACCCGTAACGACTGTTAAAGATGAAGAATGAATGCCGGGACCAACGGCTTCACTTGCTTTCCGAGTTACGAAGGTGTCTCGTTAAGCATTATACGTATTCATAACAACACGTATTATTCAAGACTCGCAAGGCATTGCAGGACGTTTCTGAATCTAACCCTAAATTTATTGCAGCTCAATTAATTAAGTGGACCTTCTACAAACTACTTTGTGAATGTCAAACGACGTCATAAGTCGTCAATGATCGTAACGTTATATTACGGTGACCAAAGAGACCGTGGACGTAAGTGAACGTAAAATAGTTTATGATGTCTCATCAGGTTTTATTTCGATGATTACGGTTCATGGGCGTGAAATGTGTTGTCGAGGGTGGAAGAAAACATTTGATGCTTTCGAGCGTGCGTGGGCAAAGCAGAATCTTTCTTAATTTCTTCAGCAATCCGGAAGCGTGGAGGATGACAGCACACTGTGTGAGGACCCACAGAGAGGTGACCTGTGTCCTAGCAGTGCTGCAGTGGGATCATTATGGTCTATATTTGTAATTGATTATTTTGTTGGCTTGCGTACCTTATTATCAAAGTCTGGGGAAGTTACGTCTAGACATTGTTTGATTAATCTTTTAAGGTCTTCAATCAGCAAAGTTTGGCTTTTATTAATCACTTTTCAAACGACTTAGAAATTGTTGCTTTCTGTGCAAAAGAAATTGATGATTTATACCCTTCTTAGTTAACCCGATGAATTTCGGACCGCCTCATAATCAATGAACAAAATGTATGAGCAATATTTTTGTGATTTTTTCGAATGTTAATAATTACTATTCGAGGGGAGGTAAAACCAACAAATTAATGATCATAAAATCTGTCCACCAGTTCTAAAGTTATAAATAGTGTAACAAGTTAGGTACATATACGAATAGAATTTTTGTAAAAAGTAGTTACTTAGGGCTGGTTTTTCAATCCACCCAGATAATTTTTATTCGTCGAATAAAATTGAGTTCTGACAGTTTTTTTTATGGAAAAACTGTGACACCGCGCTATTTTTCGCCTCAGCTAAAAATCCTCCATCGTGTAAACAAGGCATCGAATCTCAGATAAAAAAAAACATTGAATGTTGGATTGTATTAATATAATACGTCACTCTCCTATGATGCGACACTTTCTATTCTCACATGGAACGATCGTCACGCCTTTAGAATTAAGTATTGTAATAATTTAATTAATTAAATAGTTTAAGTGAAACATATTGGTTTCATTTTGCATCCCCGTCTGCAGCCGGACGTTATTACTTCACAAACAAATATTCCCCTTCTAAACTACACTTCTACTTCTGAACAAAAAACAAATGCACCACAAAGTCGGTAAGACGGAACGCGATATATAACAACATGTATATTCGAGCGCGTTCAGACAAGCGGTGTAATTTGTTTCTGTTTGTTGAGTAAGCACTGACCAAGTGAGCTCGTGCCTTTAGGGCAGCTGGCGAATAACATAGTAAGCATATGTCGCAAATGGTTTAGTTACCCGATTAGTTGCCTAGACTGATCACCCAAAGGCCTGAATGATATTCAATCAATTATAGTTTAGGGTGGAACTGTAACCAATTACGTGCGAGCTTGGTTAGGTTAGAACTGTGATCAAACGCGTATGAGCCGAGAGAGCGACGCGAGGCGAGCACTACTTTCAAAGGCCCGGCTATTTTAACCAGTTGGCAACGACACACACTTGCGGAGCTGGCTTTAGTTTCAGTTGGATAAGTTCTATTGATTAACATTAGTAGGCTTAGCAAAAATATTCAAAGAAAACTTATCACAACGTTTAGTAAACGACGAGTGTAGTTCACGTAGTTTTTCTTTCTTAAGTTGTCAGACAGAATTCAATGTAAACGAAGTTTCTTAAGATAAAATCTATCTAATAATCGTAAAAGGAAGCTTGTCTGTTTAATTGAACCTAGTTCACATCTAAATCCTAATCAACAAACTTATTACAATGAGACCTTTCATGCTTGAGATTAATAGCTTGATGAGAATTTACACATTTTCTGATCAAAAACTTAGCCTTAGCCAGAATTTTAGATGTTGGTTGTTGATAAATGAAATTATCAACAACCAAGACTCAAACTTACATAATGACTTTAAGTTGCCAATGCTTGGAGACAGGATTCCTATCTTCGAAAGGGAGTGGGCTATTATAATTTACCACGCAGGCCCAGTTCGGGTTGGTAGATGTCACATGTCTTAATTTTTTTGATTTAAGTATATACTGACTTCTTTACGACATTTATCTTCACTATTTTGAAAGCAGTGATGATGAAATAATTGCGCCTGTTTGGCTTCGAACCTATAACCTACAAATCGTAAGTCGCGACCGTTACCACTGGCCACTAATGCTCACTCACCGCACTCAGGCTCGAATTTACTTCCTAAAATTGAATTAAGTCTCTCTGACCTCAATTACCAAACTCACATGTTTTGAGCTTAATTCGAACACGTTGAGTTTGCTGTTTGAACTTGACAAACATTGTTGAAGTTCAAATACGATTGTTTTCCAGAAATGCTTTTGACAAGGTAAAATTAGTTGGGATAAGTTGTGATTTCTAAACAATAGTGGAAGAAGTGGGTAGGTACCTCTCTTCTCTATAACTTTGAAAGTCGTGTATTGTTTTCACGTTTGAAGTTTTTCTTTAAAATATAGGTACTTTTAAGAGGCATCCATTTCGTTGAACGGTTATAACAAAATGATAGATGAACGACTCTTTACAAATATCGTGACTGTGTCTTTTTATCTGCCGAGCATTTATCCAACTATTAATGAAAAGTTGGCCTTCAGTTATTTTTTACTGTTTCTTTTAATGATATAAACTAGAGCGCTTGTCGGCGATCCCACCTGATGGTAAGCAGTAATGTAATCGTTGATGGTAAAGCACATTTGTTTATTACGAGCCTATTTACTCTAGCCTTAAAGACACTTAAATTATAATCGGATGGGAAGTCCGTTGCAGGCAAATTATTCCAGCCCTTCAATGTACGCGGTGTAAACGACGAGCCGAAACACTTCAGTCAAGTAATTCCCGCGCACACTCTCCACAATGCATCCTATAGAATACCGAAATGCTGGCGACGCTACGCCTGTGCTCTATGCTTTGTAGTTTGGTCTTCACCAAATCTGGATCACCAATTAGCCTTTTCGCACGCCTCGCAGTTTAACTGAATGCAGCTGAATATCCGTTTAATGGAGCGACTGTCTTTATGAACTCCATAAGTCAGTTACTTAACACGATATCCCTTAGGACGACTGGTATTTTTTTTTATGTATAACATTAACTAACACAACTAGTGCTTGACCGCGATCCTGCCTGATGGTAAGCAGTGATGCAATCTTTGATGGTAAAGCGCACTAGTTTATTATGAACATATTCACTCTAGCCTTGAAGACACTTAAATTGTAATCAGACGGGAAGACCGCCGCAAGCAAATTGTTCCAGTCCTTCGATGTACGCGGTATAAAAGATGAGGTTGTCAGACTTTTGGACTTTCAACTACGTAACGGTATTTTTTTTTTTTTGACAGAGTATTGAATCATTGACTAAATGGTTATGAGACATTACATCACAAAATAGTAATAAGACATTGATAACAAGAGGCAACATCCGCGAAACAACTTAATTACAATAATGAAGTAAGTAATTCAAGCGTGAGGCTTGAATTTGTTCGTCTCGTCAGGCCGTAAAATATCCCTTTTTGTGTTTTAGAATGTATATATGTATAATAAAATAAAAGAAAATAATAATATTGTTTTGTGCTGAAACCGTAACAACTAATAAAAACACAACCACATCGATGCACAATGCCTTGAATAACAATTAAGTTGCAATATCAAAATTGTGAGTTTCAATTAATTAAGTTTCATGCCTCACTTAGAGGACTAAGTGAGGTATACGGGGAGGAAAATCTGGGTTGGATATTTTCATTATTTATATCTTTACGCACACAATAAAGGTACAAAGACGGACTTTTCTTTTGTCATCTTTCTTTCTTTTCCAGAATACTAAGTAATTGCAAGACAAAAGCAAAGCTTTGGCTTAACTTAGCGCACTCTTTGTTATCTTTATACATAGCATTATTATTGTACCTATGTTCAACAAATGAATAAGATGACTTAATACATAAAGGTGCGTCCAAAATCAGAAGTAATAATGACCCGCTCCTGTATATTTTCATGCAGTATTTTACCTTCATTATTATAATTATCTACTAACCAGCCGCTCTACTTGCATGATAAACACTTTTGCCTTAAAACGCTAAGACTGAGCTAGACGTAAACAAGACTAGACAAATTATGGGTAGCATTTACATATAGTACTGTTAGTAAGCATCCCGTGACGTCAAGTTAGTCCCAAGAGTACCTACACAATTTTACTCAACTAACTGTTCCTTTGACTTTTAGGCTCTCCACATCGTGTTATTATCATTCGATTCTATAGGTACCTAAATTTAGATCAACTAAAACTAGCAAATCATTTCTTTTTAAGAGCATCCTTTTTATAACAAATTGCCAAAGCAGGTTACAGAACTAAACGATGGAAAATTCAAAACCCTTATCAAACGAGTCTTTATTAAAAATGCATGTTATAAGGTTAAAGACTACGTGGAAACATGGTAGTTTGGCAATCATTCCTTCTGCACGTGCGATTATTCGACAAATAATATAATTTTAAAACAAACTACACCACAGTACTAAACTTAGCGAACTGGGAACTACCAGCTGCTAATAGGTTTATTAGGTCATACGAGTAATTAAATTGGAACTTGATACCCGCATTAGCAGCAGGTACGTTAGTCATTAGTCTTAACACGGTAACCTGTGTCCTACTTCTACAGCTTACATAGATCCCTGAACACGTGTACCGTGTGTGTGTTTACAATAGTTATGCTGATAGGTTTTCGGCCACTCAAAGAATAGCATTTTTTCGCGAGGACACATTCGCCAACCATGAACCCGCGCACTGGGTCCACGTGGTAGATTATAGCCCACTCTCTCATTCTCACAAAGAGAATGGAGGCTTGTGTCCCAGCAGCGAGAACATTAAAGGCTTTGTTGATGTTATGCTAGCTACAGCTTTGACCACAGACTGCGTTGTCCAGTTACCAAAAATCAGTTTTGTAACAAAATATTTTACATTTTGGTAAAGAGTCCTCGGATACTGACACACTACTGTGTCAGTATCCACCAAGTACCTACATATTTATTGCTAAATGCAAAGTGGTATTAATTAGAGTACCAAATAATAATGATCAGATAGTGTGTAGATATAAGCTTTTACTAAATTAAATAGTGTTTGTATATAAGGATACAATATTGTAAGGTATCGGGCCTCATTTTGTATAATTACTTTTGCTTCATAATCATCGTCATTATGATTTAAGCCGAAAGACGTCCTCTGTTGGGCTTCTCCAAAGCTCCTCCACTTCCAGCGGTTCCGTGCTTATTAGAAGCCCAAAAGTCACCCAAAGTGCAATGGTGAGGACTATGCTTGCAGTTTCCTAGCGTGATCGAATCAGAAATGAAGAAATCCGCAGGAGAACTAAGCACATAGCCCGAACAATTCCCAAAGTGTTAAGTGGCAGTGGACATTGCTCGCACAACAGATGGCCGATGGGTCGAAAGGTGGGGTGGCGATCTTGTTAAAGCCGCATAAACATGTTCATAATAATTGTAAGTTATTAGCAAGCAGTCGAATCATCGATCGAACTTGCTGTCGTGTTAAGGTTACTATAGAAGTGTTTTATGTACGCATTTACGAGCGCCATACGGTTAGTGGTACGACAGCAAAAACGGGAGCCTCTTTTTTTTGTGGATGTAAATTATCAAATGACCTTCCCGCTTTGGGCGGAGCGGAAGGGCGTGTCGAACTTTTACTGACTAAAATCCACCCGTGTTCCTTCTTTTTTCCCTGGCCAGGGGCCACGGTATCTCTTTCGAACAACCTGCGGCCCTGGCAGGCATCGGTCCTAGTGGACCCCGTCACGAAGTGCTGACATCTCTTTGAGGCGCGCGTGGAACACAACGCGCCGTCGACCCGGGTCTGGGCCTTACCGGGCTACGAGATGCCCACTGCTGGCCGCTCGCAAACCTACACCAGCGGTGACTGGGAGCTTGATGTTGTCACCCGACGACCAGGGCGTCTCCTGCGGCGGCTAGGGGCGTGAGGGCGCTGCGATTGGCTCTCCCTTACGCACTCCACCTCCTCCTTAGCGAACACTACTGCTTCGCAGAAGGAGGTGATGGCCTGCCATGCACTCTCGTTCCGAGCCATAGAGCCAAAATGCCACCTGGCAGCTTTGGACTCAGTGGAGAGGCGTGCTGAGAGCGCTAATTGGTGACCCAGATCTGGTGAAGACCAATCTACAAAGCCTGGAGCACAGGCGTAGGGTAGCCAGCCTTTCGGTATTCTATAAGATGCATTTTGAAGAGTATGCGCGGGAATTATATGACTTAATTCCGCCGTCACCGTTCCATCATCGGACGACCCGTCGCACGGCGAGTATCCAGTTCCACCCTTACGTTTTTGACACCGCTACGATCCGGACGAAACGTTCCGTCTCGTCTTTTACACCGCGTACATCGAAGGATTGGAACAATTTGCCTACGGCGGTCTTCCCGTCTGACTATAATTTGAGTGTTTTCAAGGCTAAAGTGAATAGGCTCATAATAAACTTATGCGCTTTACCAGCAACGATTGTATCACTGCTTATTATCAGGCTGGATCGCAGTCAAGCACTAGTTTAGAACAATAAAAAAAGCCTTCAGCTGCCTGAAGCTATACGTACCTAACACAAGGTAAGTGTTATTTTATTCTGCAATGGTATGCTTAAAAAATTAAAGAACTTCTAGCTAAATACACATATACCAAAGGATCACATTTACTTATACTAAGGAAACCAAAGCTACGCCTGTCTTATTCCAATTACAGAACCCTCAAACATGTTGCAGACTAATTAATGTAAGTGGAACGTTTGCGTCCTATTTTCTAGCCTGGCAACATTGTGGTTGAGTTACCTTTGTAAGAACGATAGATTATTCTGCTTCTAAAATATAATTTTAATGACATTTACACTATTGTAATGGTAAGCTGTCATACTAGTTTTGGAAACGTTAAAAATGTTTATTACCTAATAATGTCCATGCTGCCGTTTCCTGGAAATTATTAACTAAATAGAAATTTTGCGAGCTGACCACAAAAAAATGCTCAGTCGGTTACCCATCTGAAACGAGCCAATCCTCACTTTTAAATGTATGTTTTATTCAACACGGTAGGAATGAAACTGTTTGACTAGGCGCAGAAACGTATAGGTTCGCCAGCGACGGCACGGAGTCGGTCGTATGCATCGACATCCCGCCAGACACGATCGACTGTCGCCGCGCATCCGTTCGTGTCCTGTCCGATACGATGCGATGCGAGTCGTTTGGTAGAAATCATCCTAAAATGTCAATGTGTTTTTAATACTGAACTGAATATTGCTTACAAATCTTTTCCATGAGAAATTAAAGTAACTTCTCTACATTTGAACCTTTTATTGTAATGGCTACCCTTTCGGTAGTAGATGCCTTCGGTACTCACTCCCGTAACATTTTAAAAGGTCCCAATTTATGAGCTATTTTTAGCTTTGCGAATTGTCGATCTTGTATTCGAATGAAAGGTTGATATCGTTTCAACCTGATTCGTTATTGTAGTAACTGTATTTTTACAACGTGAGATGTGAAAATTGCAAAAGAAAAATATCCATTGATATTTTCCCATTTCGGTAAAACCCTTTGAATAATAACAGTAAAAATTAACCCACGTAACAATCAAGTGGAATTTCTTTAGATACTTTTACTTATAAATATCTACCACCTATAGAGGTGACCTATCATTTTACCATAATCAGGGTCGGCTTCTAGTCTAACTGGATCCAACTAAATACCAGTTGTACCAGTTGTTTACATGGAGCGACTGCTGCCACAACCCAGTTATTGGGTAATACGATACCCAATAACTGTCAATAACTAATAATAATAGTTGACAATCAAATAAAAAATATGAGATAAAGTAACGGCCCGTTTGATACAAGATATCTAATAAATATCAAAACAATCACCGCTTTTCAATTAAATGATAGAGTAGGTAGGTACTCTCAAATTATCTAATATAAATATACTAAAAGGTATTTTGTGTTTGTGGCTTTTGCAACAACGTGGTGGCTCGGTCTAAGGCGTTGTAGGTTCCTATAGAGAAGAACGGGCAAGAAACTCCTTAAAATGGTCACTCTATTATTATTCTACCATCCTCGTAAGGTCATGTAGTTATTTTCGGTAGTAGGTTTTAGTATATATATTTTGCTCTAATGCCAATAAACGCATTTTTTGCAGTTATATGTTTGACAGATAAAAGAGAATCACTAAAAAAATATAGAAGGTGAGGCGCAAATCTTGTAATTTTAAGAATGTTCACAATCTGAACTGTCTCAATTTGTCAAGAAATCCTTTAATTTCCCTAAATTTTCACAAGTTTTTGACATTTTTCAGTTGCCGAGATGAGATTGCAACTAGATTTTGAACATTTTCAACTACGGGAACTGTCCTTCTGGTTCTGGCGCCAACAAGAACTACACCAAATGTCATTATATCGATATACAATAACTACATGGCGGCTCGTAACAAATCGCTGCGTGAAAAAAGTTGAGCCAATGTTTCGTAGGAATGACCGTCAATTGGAAAAAAAAATGAAGTTGAATTGATAACCTCCTCCTTTTTTTGAAGTCGTTTAAGCCCCCATGGTTATTTCTCTATATTCTTCTTCATTTCTTCTTCTCAGCCTATAGAGATACACTGCTGGACAAAAGCCTCCCCCAGGCTTTCCACAACGACTGGTCCTGCGCTGCCCGCATCCATCGGTTTCCCGCGACCTTCACCAGGTCGTCGGTCCACCTTGTTGGGGGCCTCCCTACGCTGCGTCTTCCGGTACGTGGCCGCCATTCCAGAACCTTACTGCCTCATCGATTGGGCCATCGAT
>VKGM01013795.1:0-15069 GCA_007844875.1 Busseola fusca | reverse complement strand
GTAACAAACATAAAAAAAAAAAAAAAAAATATAGTCGAATTGAAAACCCCCTCCTTTTTTTTGAATACGGTTAAAAATAATCAAACACACTTTTCCTTTCTAAAATGATTTGCAAAGGCTCATCCTCGCTCCAAAGACACTAACATTAAATTTCTTTTAATATCCAATAGCGCTTAAAGCGCCAGAAATATTGAACACAATCGCTAAATAAATCACAAAGATAAATTTCACAGCCGCTTGCCCCCAGCTTTTTCGGATTCTCTGGAGAAATCATTGGGCATATGTTCGCTTTGGGGGACAGAAATTACTCTTACGGTAACGCAATAAATTGGACACGAACACTATTAAGCTGTATTAGTCAATTCTCGTTCGTCACGCTTGAATAAATGTTGATTTCTGTTTTCAATTTAGGAACCAGGGCGGTAATTGTAGCAACTTTCGTTTTGACAGTTCAACAACATTCATTGCGTTGGTTATGTTGTTAAGCAGACAAATTTTTCAAACATATGAAGCAATGGATTAGCAATATTCTTCAAAATGATTGAAATAGTAATTGTCTTACGCAATTAGAGTGCTGGACCACAATACAATTGGACGACTAAATTATTTTTGACGTGTTAAGTGCACAAGTCCAATAAAAATGTTTTATGTACTCATCAGATGGTAATAGCCAAGGCATTGCAGTACAAACCCATTACTATTGCAATCCGTATCTCCATGCTAAGTAAACTCATCTCTAAGTGGTATAGAAATTCTGTCCATACACTATTACTATACATAAAAAAACAAACGCGGCTGCACTCACGAAAAAGCATGACTCATTGTTGCGCCTGAGCCGAGCGTGCAAGCGAGAGCGCGAGAAGAGAGAATAGAGAGGCATGATCGGCCTAAGCGTTTTCATCAATGTTTTCTTATGACGTTATCACGTAAAACTATCGTCTGTAAACCGTAACCGTATTTTTTATTAGAAACTTGTCGCTGATGATATTTTAGATATTTTATTGAATGCTGACGAAATCATGTGACAGTGTTTTAACATTAATTAATATGTTCCCGTCCCATACGTTACAAAGTTCTAATGTATTCTTTCGACACCTGGCATGCTTATTAACTTTGCCGATAGCAATTTTTTCGGTGGTATTTTAAATCATGGCACAGAACTAACTTATTTGCTTATGCATAATTATTAACAAAATCATTTACAAGGAAATTAAAACCCTTCTTGAAAAGACACCATAAATACCAAATTTTGTAAGCTTTTCTGGGTATAAGCTGCTTCTTCCCCACCCTATATTAGGATTATACGTCAAAGTGTACGAAAATAAAATTTATGTAACGTCTTCCGAAAAGAAATTTTAGCAAACAAAACGAAATTCTTTGTAATAGAGGATAAAGTTGAGATTTCATAAAACCCAGGCGAGAAAATTAACAAAGATAACAGGCGTACACTCATCGCCCCAAGAGCCTGCTTAATTAACAAGTAGCCTTTGATTCGTTATTCAGCGTTGTCTTAGAAAATCATCTTTGTTTAAACAACCAAAATTTTGAGTTAAGAGTAAAGTGAATTTTACGTCTTGAATTGGATGAAACTTGAATAAGATAAAATATGTCACTGAGACCCTCATATTCAGAATTATTAAGCTCAGTTGGGAGGAAAGAACATTTATCACTGTCATTTTCAAGTTTTATATTTCTTATTGTGTATTCATTCGCAACTGCTAGAATTTCTATAAAATATTTTCCTTCGTATCTCAATTTGCCGGCATAGAAAAGATAACAAGAGACAAGATTCGAAATAAAATTGTCAGTTGCGCATTTTGCGTTGTTAGACTGTAACGTATAGAGAATTATTTTGTGTAAGGTAAAGAACAAAAAAAAATTACAGATAATGCCTAAGTATTGCAGAATCGAGACTAACAAGCGCAACGGACACGCAACCTCCACGCAATCATGCGTTTACCAACGCACAAATGATAATAGTTAATGAACATGATAATATTTGCTAATTTAATGATGTATAGTAAATTAATAGTGTATGAACAGAATTTCAAATGACCAGAGGTACCAAAAGACCTTGTATACCACTTAGAGATGAGTTTACTTAGCATGGAGATACGGATTGCAATAGTAATGGGTTTGTACTGCAATGCCTTGGCTATTACCATCTGATGAGTACATAAAACATTTTTATTGGACTTGTGCACTTAAGAGGCTATTTCTAGGACAGCGCATTATACACTCCATAAATTTCTGCATCCGGTACATATAACTAATGCGCGTAGATGCTGATGCTAAAATCTAGAATAAGTCCCGTTGATATTACTTTTAATTCGAAGTAAAAGGTATCTTAACTACTTTTAACTTGGGTTGTGATTGCAATAAACTAGAAGGTGATGAAGCTTTTGGTAATACGCTAGAACAATAAGAGTATGGAATAATCAGCCTAGTATTTTCCCACTGCTGGGACAGGCCTCTTTACTTAGAGAGGGAGTGGGCTATAAACTACCACGTGGGCCTAATGCGGGTTGGTTAGATGTCACATGTCTTTGAATTTTTGGTTCTAGGATATGCCGGTTTCCGCACGAGAAGAATAAGAGTATTTTGAAGTAAATATCGACAATATAGACTTTGTAGATGACATTTTGAAAGGCCATCTGAAAACTTAATCACTAGCCTCAGGATGTTTAACAATCTTGCGCAAGAATATGCAAGAAGGTATATTTAATTAGGCAGTATCACTTAGTACTTGCGCAAGAACCTTGTGTGGTGTTGATGCAACTGCATTTGTAACAAAGGTTGCTTGTACCTTGGATCGACTGCCATATTGCATACATAGCAGATTGATTGCTGTTGATGCATTCTTTAATTAGATGTTTATGTTCACATACTATTGGGCTCATCCTTGAAACTCAAATGCCACAAATGTAGTACTTTATTTATATTATATTAGTCTTGGGTCGACACAACCCGTTCACGACGAACACGTTGAACATGAGCCTCCAACTGTAATACTTTTTGGCAAAATATGGTTTTGTACAATAAGGGAGTTTGACGGTGCTGATTTACAAGTGGATCTGTTTGTCCATTGTCTCGTAATCCCTTAGTCACCTGTCAGGCGTCTAAACAAAGGGTGACATAATTTTCTTACTGGAAATCTCACATTCAATGAATTATATTCATGAGAAAGTAATGCTATGTGGGTCAATTGTATCATCTGCGAAGGGAATTGCTTTTGCAAGAGTTCATTACTCATACTGTAAACGTATGTTAGCTATAAATTACCGAGCTCTGCATATTATTACAGTATGAATTAAATTGAAATGTCATAATGCTTAGTAATGTATCGCTGTCTAATATGGGAATTATGGTATTTAACTGTCAGAATTCGAAAGTCATGAAGAATGATATGGCTTGAAAGTAGGTGAATACAAAAATAACAGCTGATAGATATACTATATGGAAGAAAAATGCATACTGCCAACCCAAATTACCTACATTAGCATAAGGGCATAATTAATTCAATTCAGAAACATATTCAGCAGTAGACACTTTGTTGAGACTTAAGTTTCTCGCGTATTAGCATCCCCATTAAAACAAGAAAGAAAAAAAACAATGCAACCAAAAATTGCTCCACACAGACGAAAATCTTTTACAAAAAATCCTACGACTACATACAAACCAAAAACACAAAGACGTATATGACGTATAAAAATATAAACAGCTCTTCGATGTTCTGAGAACAATCATGCAACATACCTATTGTCGGCCGAAACGATTCTAATTAGAGCTCAATACTAATATTCGAACAAAGAATCGCCTTGCGAACATCAAACACGCGATTCAGTTCACATTGTTAACGAAATCCATTTATTTTGAGATAGAAGGCGAAAATGATGATTTCTTAATTTACTATCTTTCCGACAAAAAAATTGTTGTAAACTCACTATTATTTTATAGTTGATATAAACTCTTGTTTACAAAAGAAAAATAGGCTATCCTTAATCTGATTTGATGACGTAATACAGGAAAGCGATCATGAAGATACTATAAACTCAATGTGGCTGCAACGGAACCGGACGTATGCGTTTGTAGCTCCGAACAGATGACGCTGAACGCATCCATTACCGGTCATCTTTTTGTTCTTTTGGCGGGAAACTGTGCATTCAGCCTTTTTAGTTTCTGGGTCATTAGGCGCCGATATACTGATGACTAACTCTTCAAAAATAACAGCTTATTTAGTGTAGATAAACAGATGATGATACTTATTGCGGAACATGTCATTAATTATGATAAATGCAACGGAAACTGACACGCGTGTTTGATCTTATGGTGGAAAAATATATTTATTTTTATGAAGGGTTATTAAATGCTGCTGTTACATTTTTGTTTATTTTTGGTTTATTTGTTCTTTTAATGAAGACGTAAAAAGGTGTTCCAAAAGTTAATATTAAATCACTTTTGCTGCAACTCTTAGAAGTTTATTTTTTAAACCTAACAATTCAATTATTTATCAGAACTTACAAGGGATACACGAGTGCTAACACTTTTAGCCACCATAAATCCAACATGGCCGCGGCGGACACAGCGAGCGTCGAGCAGATGACTCTGAACGCGACCATTACCTCGCACCTTTTTGCTCTTTTGGCATTGGCGGTAGGCTGAACAGTGCGTGACCTTTGCGTTACGATAAGTTGCACAGTGTTCGTATGTATTTGTTTTATTTATTTTTTTTCGTTGTGAATGAATGTTCAAAGAACATTTCTTGTTATTTATTAGGTTCGGTTATATTATGAGCAATTGAGCTTGAATGTGTGTAATGCGAAATTTGATTGTAGGTGAAGGACTTGCAAACTTGAAGACAGATATTATGTCAGGGAACATAAAGGAACTGAATGATTGATAGGATATCTCCGTTACTCTAAACATAGCGTAATCCGGCTGTTAAAGTTCTAAGAGGATTGAATCCAGAATTACTGGATAATTGATTTAAGCTCCTATGTTATCCCAACAACTCCCAGTCCATTTGAATTGCTAAGCTCCACTCAAAGGAACTAGCAGTGTTGCTTTTATTTAATTTACAAGAGCAAATACTTCAAAGTTCAAACGGAATCTCCAAACAGACTACTACAGGCGGTAACACTGTGTTTTTAGTTGGAAAGCGTTCAACTCACAAGTTTACTAAAGCCGGTAGCACGGTGTTTGAATTGGAAAGCGTCCCGTGTCTGTCTGGCTGCACGAGACCAAACATAAGGGACGCCGTTTCATTTTATTTCCTTTTAAATGCGCTGCGTTTATCATCGACACACAAATTGCTGCAGTCGATTGTCCTTTTTTACTCTTTGTGGTTCGTTTGGGAACGTTTGAATGGACTTGTGGGAATCAATCGGTCTTGATTTCACATGTCAAATGTAAAAGCAGTGCCAATTTACGCTTTAGAGTTCTCTGCATTCGTTCTGGATAAATGCTCGCTTCAATTAATTCTGTTCGGAACTTTATTTCAACGGTAGACAGAGACACTAATTAAAGAGTATTGATTGTGGAGGTCCCACGCTCATTTTTCTTCCTTTGGAGCTAAACTGTCATTACGGTAAATCAAATTGGTCCTTACTTGGATCTTCTCAAACTTTAGTTTTCACAAAAATGTGATTCTACCGACCTGACCTTTCCAAACGGAAACTGATTCAATGCGACCTTTTCAAATCTTTGCAACAGAAGGACACTTATTTGGCTCTATCGGGCGGCACATCTTCGTAGGTGCTAAATACATATACCTATTTGTACAATTGATGGAACGGTAGTCACTGAGGGGAGTAAATCAGGAAATTTCGTAAAATGGTGAATGTTTTTCAGAAGTTTTAATGACCGTTCAAGTAGCTGTACGCACCTGTAAAACTTAACCGGCATTAGTCATGCTATTAGCATGTTAATGAGAAAGTCATGGCCAAAGTGTTAAGCATAAAATCATATACCTAATGATGGACGGGTTTACATATGAGACGGAATTACTTTTAATGTTGACATATCACAATATTTTGTACGAGTAACCTACTTTTTTCCTTGCAGGAATAAGCAGACCACCAACTAGGTGCGTTTAACAATCAACCCACTTTTCCCAAGACTGCTAAAAGATACCCACAAGAGTAATTCACTGCAAACGCATAACAACATGCCTAGTACCTATACCTCGACAACATTTCATCAATATTGCCACATAATCAGCGACTTACGCGTTCATTACCTACCCTACATTTTATTTTTCAGTTTGGTGCTTCTACAGTTTATGAAGGTTGACAATCACTTCAGAATACATCTCCATGTCCTTTGCGAAGCGGAACAGCGCAGTAGCACTCTTGACTCCGGTCCATTAGCGAATATTTCTCCACATATATTTTTTTCTAAGACACACAACACAGCCATTTCCACGTTACTTTAACCCATCATTGTCGTTCTGACAACTGCTGGAGAATATATTTCGCAAATAACCCTACGTCTGTCTCGCGGAACTAACCCCTCCCTAACAATACCTTCATTCATTCAAGACTTATATGCTCCTACCAATAGCACAATCATAATAATACTTACCAACCCCAAAAACGTGTCAGAACCGTCTGCACGTTCGTTTAATGACCTACTAAACTAAAATAGTAACATCCGATGGCGAGTTTCTCGAGCAAGGTTAGGCGCCTACAATATAACGAATGTGTGGCGTAGGACCATTCATACTGAGAAGGAATTTTCGTCTAGACTTCTACTGGTAGTCTGGTGGCGTATTATTAGATACCAAGTTTTTTGATGTGACGATTGTAATCATACGTATTGGAATGTCATTGAAAGCTTATTCATAGCGTGTCGATAACAATCAAAATGGACTCTGCTAAGGATTCGGCTACTTTTTTGGCGCCATCAGTGCATCACATTTACACTCCACCTTTTTTTTTTTTTGAGACGTGGGACATCATCAATTGACCTCTCCCGCTCTGGGCGGAGCGGAAAGGCGTGTCAGACTTTCATTGTCTAAACCCCACCTATGTTTCTTCACTTGCCTATACGCCAGGGGCCCCGGTATCTCTTTCAAACAACCCGCGGCCCTGGCAGGCATCGGTCATAATGGACCCCGACACGCTGTGCTGACGTCGCTTTGAGGCGCGCGCCGAACACGACGCGCCGTCGACTCGGGACTGGTCCTTACCGGGCGGCGAGCTAACCATTGCTAGCCGCCCGCAGGCCCGCGCCTACGGTAGACGGGAGTTCGATGCTATCTCCCGACGACCAGGGCGTCTTCTGCGGCGGTTAGGAGCGCGAGGGCGCTGCGACTGCCTCTCCCTCACACGCTCGCTAGGTGACGGCCTGCCATGCACTCTCGCTCCGGACCATGGCCGGACGCGAGAGATCGCCGCCACGAGGACACGGGGGTGCTCCACCCAAGCGGGGCAGACCTCCACCGTATGCTCCAGCGTGTCCTCAGGGCGATCCACACAGTTGTGACACCTTGGCGTTTCCTCCCGACTTATCCGGAACAAGAACCTCCCGAAACATCCGTGTCAGGTGAGGACCTGCGTCAGGCGGAAGGTGAGAGCGCCGTGGCGCCTCTCTAGCAATGGCTAGGAATGCCTCAAAGGGGGGAATTTATACTCCATCTGGATAGGTTTTCCTTGTATTGGCCAACCTGAGTCTGGAGTCTGAAATACTTCCAGGCTACCCAAGGTAACTCATGTTCAGGTGGGACGTCATCAGCGGGTGGAACGAGTGGTTTGGGCAACGATAGTGTTTTAAATGGACTGCCTCTGTGGCTCCCTTATATATACTTTGGGAAATAGGTGATTTACTTTAGCATATGCCCTGTTGTAATAAAGATGGTCATTGAGATTCTTCAGATCACTGTTGAAGTATATTATCATTCTTCAAAGCAGTCCAGCTCTGAGACAAAATGCAGAAATAAGTTATATTGCAAGAATCATTTAAGTAAAAACGAACCACCATTTTGTAAATTGTAAGAAACTTGGTTATTGATTTTCCATTGTTGCTCACTAGACCAGATCGACCAAATTAATTCCGCTGGTTTGGAAACAAAAAAGATTCGTTTTGTTTTTCTTTTCATTTGCAAACGAGTTTGAAATGCAAACATTTTCTATTAAGCCCCGGATTAAAGCAAAAATGTCCGGACCACTCCAGTTCACTTTTTAAAATTAATCATTTGCTCGAATCAAGCCAAGGGTTTTTAATTGTTTTCTTGTTCTTTCGAGGGAGACTCATGAATAAGTAAATGGTTCATCGATCTATTTTTATTTTGGACGCTCATAGACAGACTGACTTGGCAGTCCTAGCTTATGTTTGCCGAGGTAAGATAGTTTAATCTTTCCTTACCCAACTAGAATTTTAGATACATGCATCGTATCATCGTGTACCATTTGTTGGTTTTAAGTCATACCATGTCAAACTGCAAAAAATATCCGACTCAATTGCTGCAATTGGCTCAAAACATTTCCCATGATGATTCACCCGTTCATTCATCCAAATCGCTCACTCACTCGTGAAAATAAAAACAACAAAAATCCAAGATGGCGCCGCTAAAGGACGTAAACAATCAACCGATATCCCACGCGCGTAGTTGAGTTTTATCAAATAGTAACATCCTGGGCTGTTAATAAGGTGGTGTGGGTTGATTCCAAACATCCGAAATTTTATTGATAGTATGCGGTTGTTTTATGGTTTTACAACGGTGTTACGAAATTATGGCGGCTTTCAAAGCGTAGACAAATCTGGTGATAAGTGATATTTTTCAACAAATCTGGTGATAAGTGATATTTTTCGACAAATCTGGTGATAAGTAATATTTTTCACATTTGGATTAGAGGTGCTAGCTGTCAACGGCACTTTTAAAAACACAATCTGTCATCTCAATGACTCGCAAAGTAACATTATTAATGAAATTACCCTCGGTGCCCTCGGTAAATCTCACTCCAAAGAAAAACTAATCAAGTTCCATATTTACATGATTAGCCTATAATGTTCCCACTGATGCAACACAGGCCTGCTCTCAGTACGCAGTAATCCAACAAACTACTTACTATCTACCACCAAAGGAGCATCTCCCTGCAGGGTGTAACCTTCTGTGGTCTACTTGGAAGTCCCTGAACCGTCTTCGGACACAAGTGGGGAGATGTAAGTCAACCTGGTAAAGTGGGGCTACCTAGACGGAGCGGTAGTAGGGGGTGGGTGGTGTGGAGTTATGTCGTAAATCATGCTCCAACCCCTATCCTGCCTTCTGTGTCCCAAAACATGCAGTCAGAGTGATCTCTGCGCTGCCACTGACGACGCCGTGGAAGTGGAAGTTTTAGGTTCAAAATTTCAAATTTAATCGTGCCAGCGACACGAAGAATAAGAACCCGTCACGTGGGCTTAGTGAGGATAGGTAGATGTCACGAATGTTGGGTTCTAGGACATGCCGGGTTCCTCACGATGTTTTCCTTCACCGTTGCAATTTATATTTTGCCACGTGCCACAGACGAGTTTCAGACTGTTTTCAGCCAGTTTCAGAATGCCCATTAATACGAGTGATTAATACTCATTAACAAGGTAACGGACGAGGAACAACTTCCTCCCGCGTCATACTTGTTCTAACAACCTTTTATTAGAACGATCGAATAAGATTGTTGTTATATGTATAAAGATAATACCGAACGGAGTGATACCTACGTAGATGAGCGAATTGATTAGGTACCTAAGTTCTTTGCCTTACTTAGGTAAGTTATCTGTTTGTGAATGAATCTACAACATCAGATTACAATTCATGAATTTTAAATACTTTTTATATACATGATGAAATGTTATCACAATTAATATGGAAACTGATTAGTCTGTATCATATTAATTACTTCAGATAGTTGCCACACTACTCATTATTTTATAAATCGAAAAGAGTTAATCGAATATAAAAAAGGCCTATATAAGTAAAATCTTAAAAGCGTTTTAAGATCCGTGCTTTACTCTTTCAACAAAATTTGTATTCCCTTTAAAACACAGTACTTCCGCTGCATTAATCCATCAACAGGTCCCCCAGAAATTCACAAAAACAAAACAATAAAAATAATGTAGAAACCAGTAAAACCCCAAGCAAGGAAATAATCTAAACTGATCTATGAGCGTGAAACACCATAAACATGAGTATCTGTAATAAGCTTGTCATATAGTAAGTCGCTCCATATAAAATACTGGTATTCCGCTGAATCCGGTTAGACTAGAAGCCGACTCCAACATAGTTGAGAAAAGGCTAGGCAGATGATGATCTGTAATAAGAATGTAGCCATAGTTACTAGAAATAAAACAAAAACAGGGACTCATGTGACGTCGAGTGAATTCGTGAGTTTTAAAACTGCAAATTACGCATCCATTATTTCAGGAATATACCGATATATACTGATTTATGTTAAACTATGTCAGCCTTGATACCTTGAGTAAGTATCAAGGTTGATACTTTTCAAAGAACCACCTTGTATTGTTATTACAAATAAAATAGATGACATGCGTAGTACAGTTTCGTAAATAACACTTCCGTATTTGGGAATAAAAAAAAAACAAAGACCAGTATCTTTCATCCAAACTTATCACTGATAGAAGAGCAAAAGAAAGCAGAACCGAATAAAGACGGATTGACACGGTCAGGAAAGACAACGGAAGAAAAGAGGCAGGCAGTTTAACGATCGAAAGGAGTATAGATAAAAATACAAGACTGGGGGCTAGAATCGTGTAAATATTGAATCCATGGTAACAAGTTGTGCGACAATGGTCTTCAGATATAATAAATCTACATAGAATACCATTCTGCAAGATTTCAATAAGTAGACTTTGGAAAAAGGTAGGTGCAGTTGAAGGTAGATGCGGAGAAACAGTCGATTACTGTCTATCGCAGTTTAATGCTGGAGTATATAAATCCAAAATAAGATATTGGGTTAGCAAAATGATTACAAATAGATAACACAGATAATAATGGCAGTATTGGATTGTAAACGCGAAAGTGTACAGGATACTGTCTATAGGAAAGTTGCTAAACGGAAATGAGTCAAGCACTCAAAAGTTGTGGGCAATCTTATCAGTTTATCGATAAGCACTTGAATGCTATTGCGATATTCTACAATCCGCTGGAGTATTCTAGGCAGAGAGCCAACGATAAAATCATACCTAACAGGACGTTATATAATTTATTGGTTGCCGGCAAAATGAAATACTCCGGATAGACATGCTGATGATTCGAGAAACCAACGAGCCTGGTCATGCTGATATTAATACTACAAGACAACTGACCAGACTTTTAAGGACTATTTTAAGTCTGGCCACCACAAATCCACAAACACTGAAGTTTTCACAACGAAACGATATACCGTTTTTGAGCAAAGCCTCAGCACACAAAACTTTTCTTTTTTTCATATTAATAATATTATTCATTCTCCTTCTCCCAAGATCTCTTTCAACGATAACACCGCCCATCGTGCCCCGTTAACCTTGTAAAATTTCTACATTTTTATCTGTCATTTTTATGGTGTACATAATAAAGAGTATTCCATCTATCTAATAAGTATGATTGCTTACTGTTTTACAAAGCCCAAGGGAAAGAGACTGGCATACATTACAATGATTGATTTATTTCGTGTTACACAAATAAACGACCAAATATTTTCTCGTAAACAAACACAAACGATTCAGAGTAAACAAATTTTCCAAGCACAAATTGGTTCAAACATGACAAAGTATATTTCGGAAATTCACCAAAGTTATTAGTCAACATTACAAAACAAAGACCGTGTCCAGAACAACAATATCGCATAACGGATAGGATGATAAACATTTAGCGATATAGGTGCGTCGAATAAAAAAGTATTTTTCGGAAAGATTATCTAATTCTCCAAAGTTATTAGTCAACATTACAAAGCAAAGAACGTGTCCAGAACAACAATATCGCATAACGGAATGGATGATAAAACGTTTAGCGATATGGGCGCGTTGAATAAAAGATATTAATACACAAGACACGCCCATTCGCTAGTATCAATGAAACTCTACCATTCATGAGCCAGCGTGCGTTCAAAACCGCGAAAGTCGATTCAAGGGCGAATACGATAGACTTACGTTTCCTGCCACTATTATTACGTACATAGTTCAGGCTCATATATTCTTAACACATCTTATTTTCCAGCGTCCCCGTTATCTTATATGCGCATTTTTCTATATTTTGTTTACGTAGTGATTACATCACATTTAGTTATATTGGAGAATATTTACTGATCTGAAACAAGAGTGAAACATTGATAGCTATTTACTATAAGCACAATATAACATGAGTATTTTTAGACAAGTATATTCTGAATATATATTGGCTTCAAATCATTTTGAGTTTGTTTGGTTCGGAACAAGGTTATAAATGTTTCCTTAGAATGTTTTGACGTAGAGAAATGAATGAAAACATGGTATGTGTTTGTAAGTGCCGCTTGCCTTAGTAGTTAGGAAAATCCAGCAGTTCGGCTTTTGTCTAATAATAAGTTTTCCGTGGGTGTGGTGAGAGGCGAGTAAGGGATTATGACGTATAGATGGACAGTATTATCAACTTGTATATTATATAAAAAATAACATTATCGCAAAATATTATTCAAGTCATGTTAAATAGAGGTCTACATAGTTCTATCTCACCGGGTAATCTTATTTAAGACCTGGCCCTCAATTGGGCAAGTCACTAAATTTTCTCCTGTCCTTACTAAATCCTATTTTAGTAAACTATTAATAGCAGAGACTGAATCTGCACTTAGAGCAACTCCATTAAGTGATTATTGTCCATAAACCTGTACTCAAGACGTTTATTGCCGTTTAAGGCTTATCACCGATCAAGTAATACCGAAATCGGTAGTAAATCATGTTATAATTCTCCTTAGTAGTTATGGTCCTTTAGAAATCATATCAGGATTAAGACCGGTTGGTGAAATTCCATGACCTGATAAAACTATCCAAGAAGAAATATGTATACAAAGTACAAATATGAAAGGCAGGAAATTATCCCTAGCGAAAAGTTTACTAGAATAGGTTTAAGTGTATTATTAAAGAGTAACAAAATTCCTAATAAAATAATAATTCTTATACCAGCATTTCTAGCCATCATACGTTCAATTTCATTCATCAAGAACTTTTTTAAAGACAGTTCTGTATTTCCAAATATTCACACTCATTCGCACACTCAAATTCTGAATTGAAAAGGCACAATAAACATAAATAACGAAAACTAAAAAAAATATAAAAGTGGCGTTTGTATTCGATAACGGAAATCCCTTGGCACGAGTCCAGTACGACACATGAAGTACCCACAATGGTAGCAAAAATATTCCATTCAAGACGCGAGGTAAAATAAAGGAATCAATGAACGCCAAACTTGGCACGATTGAAACTATACAGAATTTCACTAGCAATAAGGTCGGGAATAGCACGACACAAGCTCTGGATTGAAATCCCGAAATAAGCTACACCCTATATCGAACTTAATCTTCTTGAGACAAAGACGACATTTGAATGACAATAGGATGGTTTAAAAATTGCAAGCAGTGCGTACCGCTACAATTTTACGAGGGGTCAAGTTCATACAGGCGAACTCAATTGGTTTATTGCTTAGCGGGACATGGCGATGATATTTTTAACTAGGTATGAATGTACGTCACTATAGCTATTGAGCTTGGAAGCGAGGGACATGAGGACGGAATGACTGTTAAGTATGTAGTCAAAAACAAACAAGAGTGACGATTACTGCTGAACATATTATCAGCATATGAACATAGGACAATGTCATCGCAAATGGGGCAGTTCTCACCGTCCATTTTGTCACTATTTCTCTCACTTACTTCATACGACACCCATGGGAAACAGAAAGATATTCCTTATTCGTTTCTGACACATTCTAAGACATTAAGGCAAAAAAGAATTTATTGCGCCGTAAAGGCGTATGACGTAAGTAATAACGTCACTGGAGGGTTATTTACATTTATTTCAATTCGTTTCAGCGAAGGAAAATAAATATGAAGGAATATGAATTGAATAGAAGCCAATTTAAAAATTATTAGGTTAAAAATGGTCAGCATTTAAACATTGCATTATAAAGTCCTATTAGGCACTGTTAGTACAACACAAGTATGATTAACCGGTCGACAGTCCTTTATCTACTATATATCTTCTCAAATTTTATTGGTGTTTAATACCAATAAAATGTAAGAAGATACAATTTTTATATGACCCACGTAACAATGAAAAGCATTCCCAGCCAAAGGTACACAATTAATTAAAGCGATACTGAAGTAATTAATTCAAAGTGCTTAAAGATCAAGTTTAATACGGAATTAAAATGAGCCTCTAATGAATATGCTAATAAAAAACAGGCAAGAGTGAAGGGCTATTATCATGCTTGCAACATAACATGAAGTTAATTGCCAACGGTTGACAAGGAAAGCACAAAAAATGTAAAATTGGGAGCATGCAGGCAAGAACATCGACAAATATGATAATGAAAATGCAGACATTGAAGCAGACGAATGATTTAAATCGATAGAGTTATACATTTAAAACTGGCGAACTCTAACGAAATGAATCGACGACCGATCGTTTTTAATTAGATACGCCAAAACAAAAACTATAAAATATACATCAGAGGGTCAATTCTCGTGAGGGCACGGTGGAGCATACGGTGGAGGTCTGCCCGGCTTGGGCGGAGCACCACCGTGTCCCCGTGTTGCAGCGATATCTCTCGTGTCCGGTCCTGGTTCAGGCCATGGTCCGGAGCGAGAGTGCATGGCAGGCCGTCACCTTCTTCTACGAAGCAGTAATGTTTGCAAAGGAGGAGGCGGAGCGCGTGAGGGAGGGGCAGTCGCAGCGCCTTTACGCCCCTAGCTGCCGCAGGAGACGCCCTGGGGCCTTATTCTGCTATTACAATGGTTGTCATTGATCTCATAATGGTTGATTTAGAAAATTTTTGTATGTAGTAGATTACAAAACTTTTCAAAATCAACAGTTTTGTGATCAATGTCATTGTCATTGTGAAAATAT
>VKGM01013794.1:0-15099 GCA_007844875.1 Busseola fusca | reverse complement strand
GGCCGTGGAGTGTTTGACAAACACAGTAACCGGGGTTCCTGGGGCGCATAGGCAGGTGAAGGAACATGGGTGGGTTTTAGTCAGTAAAAGTCTGACACGCCCTTCCGCTCCGCCCAGAGCGGGAGAGGTCATTTGATGATTTCCCAGCCAAGAAAAAAAAAGCCTATACTGGTTATGTGTAGCCGTGTGTACCTACCTCTCATTAATTAGTAATCAAAGTCATGTACATATTGATTTATGTACTGCACGTTTCAGCTAGATAAGTCAGAATTGCAAGTGTTCATTGTTTATAGAAATAGCAACAAGTAACCAATTGTAATATCGATGACACGACGTACCCTTTATTGAACAAGGGTTTACTGATCCTAACCTCAGCAACCTTTAGGAAAACTCGTCAGTTTTCACACAATTGCTTGATTTGAAGGGAAAGTCTTTTATTGCTAATCAGACTAAGCCAGCTATAGTCTTCTTTAAATTATCGTATACCAGATTTTACAATAAATAAAACCAAGCACGAACGAACGTCAACGAAAAAAAGGAGTGAGTAAGAATCGTAGCGGGTGACGTTTTGTATTTTGTTTGCTCCCATGGGTAGAAGCTGTGGGCTTATGTAGGTATTTATGTGTGGATAAAACCAAATTGATAAAAAACTAAATGGATACCTAACTTATTTAAAACGCAAATAAAATAAGATAAAATCTTGTAAAAGAAAAAATCTATAATAACAATTATGTCTGACGTATTTTAATTTATTAGGTGACGCATAACGTATGTTTTTACTAAATACTAATATAATTGTCTACGTGTACAAACAAAGAGCTTTTCATCTACAAAGGATACGTGTTTTCACAAAGACTGATGATTCTGAGAAAATAAATGAATATTCTATTCTATTACCGATTACATATTTACTATCTACCTGACGCATGATTATATATATATATTCATTAGCCTCATCGATTATGGTAAAGAATGAACAGATTATTTCAAGTTTTACCTTACAAAAAGCAGGCAAGGTACACAAATGGGTTGCTACGCATGTTTTCACTTGGTTTGCGCATTACTTACTCGTGACACGGTATTATAGTGGTATTGTGTGGTAATAATGCCCAGTGGGTAATGATTCATTATTTACCGTGTTGTGTTCCTATGTAAACAAACATTGCGCACTTATTGTTTCTACTTTGTTCGGCATACTTCTGTTCGAATTGGGTAATTAGTAGGTTTGTTCTTTGTTGTTTTTCTAAACTAGAGTTATTTATATATTTACAAACTTAAATGAAACGTTACATGTACAAATTGTTCCCAAAACTGAGGAAAACAGCATGAAAACATTTTAATTATAGTTTTTTTTTTTGCTTCGGAGTAGTGTCTACGACGTAGTCTTCACATCGTGGAAGCTACGGCGTAGTCTCGGGGTCTGTACTTCGTAGCTGTATAGTGCCTATGTCGTAGTCGCGTAGTACCTACGGCGCAGTTGCGTGGGCTCTTATGTCGTAATTGCGTAGTACCTGCGGCACAGTCGCGTGATCTGTATGTCTAAATTGCGTAGTACCTACGTCGTAGTCGCTTGGTCTCAACGTCGTAGTGGCGTAGGAAAAGTTTGTTTGTAGTTTTTTGACATTGACCCTATGTAACTGACATATTGCCTGACATGCTTGTTGTATCTAACTGACATTTTAATCGGAATGTTTTAATTTTTTAAATAAATATTGCTAATTAATTTTTGTATCCATTTATAACAAGTGTTCATAGGACTATGCATAAAAATGTAAAAATCTATTTTATTTATATGTTACGGTTTTATTTAGTTTTATATTTTCATAATTTGTACGCCTTGCAAGGCAAAACAGTGATACAACAGAAACTTCATACCATGTACTATATATAATACCTATGTTTAGCAAATAAAATACTTTGACTTTTGACTTTGACTTTAGGGACACTGCGTCATGTATACAAAATATTTTCCACTTCAGCTATGTCCGTTAAATAAATAGGGAGTGTTTAAGTTGATGAGGTTTTGCTTCAAGGTCCCTGTCAAACTACCGTAGCATTACGCGGCAAGTTGTCCAAGGTTCCGAATTTGAAAGGGTCTTGTCATACGAAACCGCTATTGAATATTATGTTTATTCATTGTAATTTTGTGGAATAGTAGGTAATATTAATTGAAAGAGTTCATCAAATGTGTTGTTGTTCTTCGAATTCATCGCAGTCTATTCATGTTGGGTAATAAATTATTTAACAAATAAACTACACCATTTTCCTGTATCTATTACGCGGATTCCACAAGGTCAATATGAACTTGAACTTATTAGTATTGAACTTTTTAGGCCATTGGACGGATCGTCTTTGTGATATCTGTAGTGGAAATTACGAAAAATGTATTTTGTGGTAGACTTCTTAAAGGTATTTCTTAGTGGTTTGGATGTCTATTAATTAACTAGCTGAACACCGCGGTTCCACCCGCATAAGTTTCGATCTGATGGGACAAAGTATCCTATATATTAATCCTGATTAAACCATCCGTGTGCCAAAATTCACCCAAATCCGTTCAGTAGTTCTTGTTTGAAAGAGTAACAAATATCCATTCAAATTTTCACATTCATAATAGCATGTAGCTCGTAAGACATTGCGAGGATGTATAGACTGCCCAGAGCTCCATTGGTCTTTACCTAATCTGGTTTCTACCGACTATTTGTGCCCGAAAAATACATCGGACACCGTCAGATCCGCACAATTTGTTTGCGCAACTCCCAATGAAAACTTTAGCCAGAGCCGAATCCCCGGTCTGCCGTACTCTAAAGGTGCTGAATTCCCTTCTGACTGCCAACCCTGAATGTGATGACTGATGTGTTTGCGGATGAATGGAATAAGATTATGCGTATATGTCTGGTGTTCTGTGATAGAAAGCATGCGAGTCCACATATATTACATGTTACTTTTTAAATTGTATTGTTTTGTTATATATTGATGAATAATTGGTGTTGTAAATATAAATAAAAAAAAAACATAGTTGGTTAGGATATTAGTAGAATTATGATTAATTGTTTGTTGTTCGGCCGTTTAAGGACTAAAACACGTCTCTAGTTTTACTTTTAAAGAATCGTCATCATTTATTTATGGTTTGGTTCGGCCAACGCGCAAGTGGTGTGATCAGGATGCTTAAATATCTACTTCGGTAAACCAGGTAACCTACGTGTGACGGTCAGTAGCATCAAGGCGTTGCTGGCCTTCCTTGAGGAGCTGGGGTAAATTGAATAACAGATTTTCCCACCAGTACGCAAAACACACACATTGACGTGGAGTTGCGGATACCAGTCCGTGTTACCTCTTGAGTGGTGAGATCTAGCCGCATTTAATCATACACTATAGGTTATATTATGACGTACGGACACGACAAATTTCATAATCAGCGTACAGGCAATATGCACGTCTAGGTGAATGTTTTGAAATCCCAATCGTCTTAGCGATCGGTTGTAAAACATAGTTTAAAACGTGTCTTTTGCCTGTAGAAGTTCTGCTCCATTTCCCACAGGCTGCCGTTGCTGTGTTAGCATAGTGCAGTAACAGCTGTTCTGACTCTCAGATACATTTTAGTAAATACAATTTTCCCCCTTCATAGTTTATTCAAGTTATCACCAGACTGCCAGAGTACTGCGCTGCGGTCAATGCCGTGACGGGCTGTTCCATTGTTTGAATCTTGTCGGAACTATCCAACCGTTGAACAGAGAACTATTCGTTGATTGAATTTGTCGTATAAACTAGAAATAGTCAGGTGTTTCGGGTTCGTAACAGCCTGAGCTAGTTGCTGTTCCTTTACAAGGCGCAGAAATGACGCTTGGAGTGTACACAATTTGGTATAATCTTCCCAGACCATTGTCATCAGAGTGTTATGGTCCACTAAATCACTCGTCGGTCACATTGGTCGGCTCCCTAATTTCGGCGTATGACTGTGTAGCTTATGTGACATCATTATCATGTGATTTGCATGCCTGACTGCCTGACTCCATAAAGTGGGAGTAGCAATAATGATTATGTGGTAGCGACTTGTAGGAGGGCTGTAACACGATACTGCTGAGTAATAAACGTATAGGAACTTATAATTATCAACAGAAAACTAAAATTAATCTTCGTGGTAAATACTGTAAGCACTTAATAAATGTTTAAATTAGAAAAAATACGCTCCATTACCAACGTTTTTTCTAAACACACAGGTGGTTATTTGAAGTGTTTGATGTCGTTGGTAATCTGCTATTCGATTACCTATGCGTTACAAGACACGTGTTTTATTCTTAGCCGGTCGTTTGCACCACGGCTCTAAGTAATTTTCCATAATTTCACGCAGTGTGCGCGAATAGTACTCTTTATTGAACATGAAATTATGAACAGAAAACTAAAATTAGCCTTCGTGGTAAATACTAAAGCACTTAATAATGTTTAAATTAGAAAAACACGCTCCTTTACTTACGTTTTCTCTAGATTTCTGTAGTTTTATTTGCTCACCACTGTATCGAACACAGGTGGTTATTTGAAGTGTTTGATATCGTTGGTAATCTGCTATTCGATTACCTATACGTTACAAGACACGTGTTTTATTCTTAGCCGGTTGTTTGCAACACGGCTCTAAGTAATTTTCCATAATTACACACTGTCTAGGTAATTTGTTACGTAGTGCTCGTGCGATTTACTGGTAGTATGCGAAGGCGAATCACATTACAGTCCGTTATCCGTTCTCCCTTGCGAACGCTGTTGCTAAGCGCACACCAATAGCCTATGCTGCAGATCATGACATTTTTTTTTTGTCTTTTCATTGCATAACGCTTTATGTAAGCAGACATAGGTAATATGTTTTTGATTGCACAATCGCATGCGCTACTAGACTTGATGACTATTATTATTTTAAAATCGTGGCATTAAAATCTGTCTGCGCGACAGCTTCCCTTCAAAGTTATCGTGTAATATCGATCGCTTTGTCGGAGCTTCGTATCTGTCTGGCTTTTAGTAGATAGAATCGATAGATAGATATGAGACAGTGATGCCTAGGAGAGTCGCCCCAGTTGGCTAGACTCCATCGTCTCTTATTACGTTAATAATAATCTCCAGGAGACGCGACTGTCTTAAGTAGCTTTATCGATTTTAGCATCAAATAATTGGCTTTAGTGCAGATATTTTCACTATTTAAAATGGTTAATAGTGAGTTCACTTGAAACATTCTGTTCATTTTGTCAAGGTGATTTCAGATATAAGTACAAGTTTTCATAAAACCTGCATGTTGCCTTGTTAGTTTAAATGTGTTAATTAGTAAACGCCTTCGGAAAGGGATCGCTGATTAGTGTCGAACTTGCTTGTATTTACCAAATACACCTGACATGTGTTCACATTGTCACTTCACGATATTGTTATCTGTACCATACAATAGCTAATACTTGACCGATATGGTTGTTTATACACAAGTAATGACACGTTTAATCATAATGTATATCTACTGTTTAGCGTGTGCAAATACATTTTTAAAAAACTTAGCTAAATCTAGTGGGTGAACACAATTCAGCACCCTAATAAATTGCGTAACACACTATGAATCGGAATCTGCATCATTTTGAAGCAAATTTCTAAACCATTGCTTCATAAGTTCGAAAAATTTGTCTGCACCACACGTAAATAACGCAATGAATGCAGATTACGGTCCAAAGGACACCAAATAGTCTCAATCATTTGCCGAAAATGTGTTACGCAATTAGGCTGCTGGGTGTTGAATAGAGTTCACCAGTAAACAGTTGTGGTCACAATTGGGTAGTTTTCGAGTTACCTAAAGTGCCATAACTCCGTAGCCACTAGTGTTGCCAGGTCCAATTTGTTTTAACACGTTAAACGCCGATAGAAAAAATTAAAAATCGTAAAAATACTTTTGGTCGTAATTTGTTTATTATATTACGATACGTATAAGAAATAAGTTTTATTCAATTCTGTACATGGGTTACATAGTTACAGTCAAATACATAGCTGAGGTCACCGGTGCACCCCATGGCGCACAAATACAGAAAATATATTTTCCGGTACCCGGCGCCGCGCCGGCCACCCGCTACACCAGTAGTGCGCTCGCGCTTACGGTGATAGAACGTGTGTTACTAGTTCAATTACGTTCCTACTATCTTAGCTGTCATCATTTTCTTATTGAATAGATAATGTGCGAGCCTTTAGATATGGATTTAGCTATGGAGGACTTCGAATTTACGCAGGATGAATGGAAGCAAATCAACGCGTTAGAAATTTCTTTTTCGATCGCTTCTATAAACAATGACGCTCTCGTAGAATCGGATAGTGAACCCATGCAATTACCGAAAAAGAAAAGACGTTTGGTTATCGCAAGTGATAGTGATAGTGACAGTGAGTCGGCTGAAAATTTTGTTGCCGCCAATATATCGCAAAATGACCGTATTTCCTCAAAATGGTCGAGGCCAAAAAGACGACAGCCATCAGTGATTCCTTTCACCGAGTTCGAGGGTATGAAACCTCCATATTCTAATTTGCTGAAAGAAGCTGGCCCTGACCAGTATTATGATCTATTGGTGCCTGAAGAAATTCTTGAAATGATTGCTGAGCAGACAAATTTGTTCGCAAGTCAAAACATCACAGCCAGGCAAACAAAGCCTGGATCAAGGTCTCATTCATGGAAGCCAACAAACAAGACAGAAATAAAACAGTTTCTTGGGCTGGTCTTGTTTATGGGCGTAGTAAAGGTGCCGAAATTAGCTTATTATTGGAGCAAAGACAAGATACTTGGACAAACTTTTCCAGCCACCGTTATGAGTAGGAACCGCTTCGAGTTACTACTGCAATACCTACACTTTAGCGACAATTTATCTGTCGACAGAAACGATCGTATTGCCAAAATAAGACCTTTAATCGATGCTCTCAATGCTACTTTCCAGAAATATTATTCGCCTAAAGAAGATGTTTGTGTGGATGAAAGCCAAGTACTTTTCAGAGGTCGAATAATATTCAGGCAATACAATAAAAGTAAGCGACACAAGTATGGCATGAAGCTATTTAAGTTATGTACTGTTCCCGGATATACTTGCAAACTTAATTTGTATAGTGGGAAAAACATTGACGCAATAAATACTACGCCAACAAATGTGGTGATGGCACTATGTGAAAATATATTTGACAAAGGACACACGCTAGCAACTGATAATTGGTACACTAGCTTGCAACTGGCTTATCGGTTATTGGAGAAGCAAACCCATTTAATTGGCACATTGCGAAAAAACAGAAGAGGATTGCCTAAGGCTGTTGTTGATTCGAAACTGCAAAAAGGTGAAACAATGGCTATGGAGAATGAAGATGGAGTAACAGCGCTTAAATGGAAAGATAAGAGGGACGTGCTTATGCTGTCGACAAAGCATTCCGACAAAATTGCTGTGGTGGTGAAAAAAGGCAAACAGATTCGTAAACCAAAAGTTATTTTGGATTATAATAAATCGAAAGGGTCTGTAGACATGAGTGACCAGATGGGTGCCTATTCTTCGCCATTGCGGAAAACCGTAAAATGGTATAGAAAATTGGCAATAGAACTACTTCTAAATACGGCAGTTGTAAATTCTTGGGTCATGTACAATGAAAATAAGCAGAGCAAATCTTCAATTGTCGACTTTAGGAGGGCTCTCATAAATTATTTGACTCGGCCAGCAGATTCCCAAGAAATAATTATCAATGAAAGACCTAAAAGACTCAAGCATGTTCTAAAATTAAAGGAAGGAAAAGTAAGAGACACGCGTCGTTTTTGCGTGCAATGTTATAAAGATTCAGTACAGGAATTTGGTCGTAAAGTAGCTAAGAATAAAGCTAAGAAAGTGAGTACGTACTGTGTGCAATGTAAGGGGGAGCCTCACTTTTGTCTAAAATGTTTCAATTATGTCCATCGCTAATATGTTGATGCTATAAAAGGTTTCTTATCTCATCTTTTACAGCATGTTTTGTCAAATATTATGGCTAATTATTTATATTTCTAATGGTTGTTTGTAATTATGCTTACTAATGAGAACTTTATTTTATTTTTCAGTAAAACTGATTTTTATGTTTGTATTTCATTAAAAAATAAAGACTGCTAATTTTCGTTTAAATAATAAAGACTAATTTGAATTATATATCCTGAATTTTTATTTTGGTTACTTTTTTCGCTATCTTTCAATTCCTTACAAGGTATGTTTGTCCCACTGCGCAGTATAGTTCTACAGCGCCGTGCCGGTCACGGAGTACGAATAAAGTAACAGTCAGTATGGCCGGCGGCGAGAAAAAGTAGTTTGAATATGACTATACGTTGAGGTCACCGGTGACCCCCATGGCGCTATGATAGAGGAAGGGTGAGGTCACCGGTGACCCCCATGGCGTTTAGCGTGTTAAGCACTTTTGAGAAACAAATCAGCCATGGATCGATGGGAAGGGTAGTTGTTGAAGCATTTTAATACATATTTCGTTGGGAATACAGTCCACATTGATTTAAGTAAGTAGGTCGCCAACCATATTTAATACGATGTACTATTCATTTAAAGTTAGTTGCCAATAAACACCATAGAAGACAGACGCTTGTTTAACTGTTACACCTACTCGTCAAGGCAAATCAAACCTTAACCTACACAACATAATGGTCATAATCGAGCCGGATCATTAGTGAAGTGAATACAAAAGAATCACATTCCATCAGAGATAAGAAGCCGGCGAGTGAGTCCTTACGCGTAAACAAAGTGATTAGTGACAATAGTGACTTGGACAATTTATAATATTGAAGATCTACGTGTTTAACATTGTATGAAATATGTCTAAATCAGCCGAAGAAGCACTAAGTATATTACAAGATACGGCAGAGTTGCTGAAGAAAACACAAATAAACCTAGGAAAATGTCCTAAGCAACGTTTAACAAAAGGATACGTTCAATCTAGAATTCAGTGCCTCGAAGAATACTGGAAAACGTTTAACAGTGCGCATCAAGACTTGGCGAGAATAACACCGAGAGATAAGCGTAATTTAGTAACGTATTTCGTTAATGAAGAGTTTTTTGTTTACGAAGATCTTTATTTGGGTGTGTTGGGTGAATTACGCGACATGTTAGAAAAGCTAACTAAACCATCGCAATTGATGAACATCGATAACACGGAAGAAGATTACCAACAGACACAAGTGAGATTGCCACGTATAACAATACCTACGTTTTCTGGAACCTATGAAGATTGGCCTGCGTTTAAAGATTTATATGTTTCGTTAGTGCATGATAACAAGTCACTAAGCAATGTTCAAAAGTTGCATTATTTAAAAACTAGCATCAGCGGTGAAGCAGCGACCTTACTTAAACATATACAAGTTACTGAAACTAACTATTTACAAGCATGGGAAACTTTAAGGAATCGTTACGGCAATAGAAGATTGATAGTTAACTTAATGTTGAAGAGATTAGTTTGTCAAAAAAAAGCGAACGCTCAATCGGCCAGTCAACTGAAGTCTATTTTAGATACAACTTCTGAAATCTTAGACAACCTTAAAAACTCGAACGTGAACACCGACTCCTGGGATCCTATTATCATATTTCTGGTCGTGCAGAAGTTGGACCCGGAGTCACATAAGGCCTGGGAAGAGCACGCCTATAAGGGCAATTTAGAAGAATTACCTACGTGGAATGAATTGAAGACTTTCCTAGAAGGTAAATTTCGTGCATTAGAACTAATAGCACCTTCTTCAACGTCAGCTACGCGGGAAAAACTCCCTAAAGAACGAAATACATTCCATGTTTCAACAAGTGAAAAAGAAAATACTTGTATATTGTGTAAAGAGAACCATACCCTGTCTCACTGCAAGTTGTTTGCGAAGATGCAACTTTCAGAACGATTTGATTGTGTTAAGAATAACAAGCTCTGTTTTAACTGCCTGGCATCAGGACATCCGGTCTTCAAATGCCGTGTACCAATGTCCTGTCGCACGTGTAAACGACGCCATCATACTCTCTTACATCTAACAAAGAAGACGGATACCTCGGCATCATTAGAAACTATACAACCGACAGTATCAAATCAAGCAGATGTAGAAGAAAAGGTGCAAGTCAATACAATGATTGCGTCGCACTACAATGCCAGAAAAGATATAGGAATGCTAGCAACAGCAATGGTAATAGTAAAGGGTGAACAAGGATACACCATTGCGCTCAAGGCACTCATAGATCCAGGATCACAAGCCTGCTTTATTAGTAAAAAGGCGGCACAACAATTAAAAGTTAAAAAGCAAGTTACTAATTGCATAGTGACTGGAATGGAATCCATGAAGGTGGCTGTCAAGCATGAAGTGAACATAGAAGTAACGTCACGATGGGAATCAAATTTCGTTTTACCTATACAAGCCTACGTGATGTCCAAGCACTTGACAGTACAATTACCTGAAAATACGTGGTCAACAAACAAATGGCCACATTTAGCTGATCTAGACCTGGCAGACCCAAGGTATGGAGTGTCAGGGAACATTGATCTGCTTCTAGACGTCCAGGTATACGCGAAAATACTACAAGAAGGTTTAATCAAAGGTACACCGGGATCACCTGTAGCTCAGAGAACCAACCTCGGCTGGATAATATTTGGTGAAATAAGCATAAAAACAAACGCAAAAGAAAAATGTTTAATGGCGATAAATGAACAAGTCGATGTGAAAGAACTATTGAAAACTATGTGGGAGTTAGAAACCGATGCAAAGAGGAAATTTACTATAGAAGAACAATTATGCGAAGAGATATATGAAAACACACATACGAGAAATAATGAAGGACGATACATAGTAAAATTACCCTTTAAAACCGACAACATAAAATCACCCGATGGAAAAACAAGAGAAATAGCATTAAACCGGTTTCTGCAGCTGGAAAAAAGATTGAACAAAAATCCTGAACTGAAAAAAGAATACAAAAGGGTTATTGAAGAATACATAAAATTAAAACACATAGAAAAGGTACCACAACATGAAATAAATACAAAAAGGTCTGTCTACTTACCCCACCATGCAGTAGTCAGGAACGACAAAGAAAGCACGAAGACTCGCGTCGTTTTTGACGCCTCTTGCAAGGGTTACAATGGAGTTTCCTTAAACGACGAGTTGCTAGCAGGCCCTGTTCTACAAGATGACTTGCGAAGCCTAATTGTAAGATGGCGGACACATGCAGTGTGTTTTATTTCTGACATACAGAAAATGTACCGAATGATTTTGGTAGCCCAGGAAGACACCGATTACCAAAGAATACTGTGGCGAAGCGATTCATCTGAAATCATTCAAGATTTAAGACTCCTGACTGTTACTTTTGGCACAGCGTCAGCGCCGTATTTAGCGATAAAAACACTCATGCAACTTGCTAACGACGAAGGTGCTAAGTATCCTGAAGCAGCTAGGGTGTTGCAAGAAGATCTGTATGTTGATGACGTTATGTCCGGATGTGACGATTTGGAGCAAGCCATTAAAATAAGCAAAGACTTGAAGAATTTATTACTACTAGGCGGCTTTCAGCTAAAAAAGTGGTCGTCAAATAACAAAGATTTTTTAAAAACCATAGATCATGAAGACAGATCTATTAGTGCACATTTGGACTTAAATTTAGATGGTACCATAAAGGCTTTAGGGATACAATGGAACTTAGGCAGCGATCAATTTGAATACCAACTCCACCTAGCCCCACTTCCTGCAATAGTTACGAAGCGAAGTATACTATCAGATGTTCAAAAGCTCTTTGACCCTCTAGGTTGGATAGCGCCATGCATCGTACAAGCAAAAATTTTGATCCAGAAGCTCTGGCAAACTAAAGTTGATTGGGATCAAGAAATCACTCCAGCTTTAAAAGATGAATGGAAAACCATACGCGAAGATATGGCCAACATTAAGGAAATAAAAATAGATCGATGGATGGGCACATGCAATTCTAACAAGAACAGCATACAACTGCATGGTTTTAGTGATGCATCGATGAGAGCATACGCAGCGGTTGTGTACTGTCGCGTACACAATTTAGACGGTACAGTCAAAACCTCATTGATCGCAGCACGGACGCGTGTTGCGCCGCTGAAGACCGTGTCGCTGCCACGACTTGAGTTGTGTGGAGCTGTCTTAGTGGCCAGACTATTAAAACAACTTTCGACAACCATGAAGGTCCCATCCGCTAATGTTTTTGCTTGGACTGATTCCACAATAGTCATTGCTTGGTTACAAAAAGAGCCTAATAAATGGAAGACTTTCGTTGCTAATCGTACGGTTGAAATAACTAACAATGTCTCACAAGAACAATGGTATCACGTACAATCGCAAGAGAACCCCGCTGATATAGCATCTAGAGGTGCACTAGTATCAGAGTTGAAAACATGCGATTTATGGTGGAAAGGTCCAGATTGGCTGTCAAAGGATGACATTTATTTTACAAAACCAGAAATAATACCTACAGAACAAGAAGAAAAGAAAACTATACAAACTCTTACAATGACTAAAAATGAAGAAGAAGGGAGAAGATTGTCAGAACAATTTGAAGAATACAACTCATTGAAGGAGTTACTTAGAAGTATTGCATTTTGTAGGAGATTTTTAAGACGCAAAGAGTTAAAAGAACACATAGATAGTTCTTTGACAACAGAAGAATTCGAAGATGCACTAAACATTTGCATAAAAAAGGTACAAAGTGAAGAATATGGAGAAGAAATTGAGTATCTAAAGAAAGGTAAACAAGTTAAAAGAACTAGCTCACTTAAGACTTTGGATCCATACTTAGACGAATTACAGATGCTTCGAGTTGGTGGACGCCTAAGACACGCTAACATAGCTGATCAACGTAAGCATCCAATCATATTGGGTCATAAAAATAAACTAACTCCTTTGATCATAGCTGATACACACTCAAGAACCTTACACGGTGGAATCCAGCTAATGTTGAGCTATTTGAGAGCGAAATATTGGATAACGCGAGCTAAGGCACAAGTCAAACAATACATACACAGATGGCTGCACAAGAGTCTATAGTGTTAAGAGTGGCGCCAATATAGTAAAGAGAACTGTGTCTAAGCTCTGTCCACTGCCAGTGGATAGTAGCGATGATTAATTAATTTAATATTTAAGTGATTTGCATGTAAATCTAGGGATATTTGATTCATTTGAAAGGACTCATATAGTCCTTTGGTGGGCGGCTTATGTTGAAGCATTTTAATACATATTTCGTTGGGAATACAGTCCACATTGATTTAAGTAAGTAGGTCGCCAACCATATTTAATACGATGTACTATTCATTTAAAGTTAGTTGCCAATAAACACCATAGAAGACAGACGCTTGTTTAACTGTTACACCTACTCGTCAAGGCAAATCAAACCTTAACCTACACAACAGGCGGTATAGCGCCTTAACCTTACTTCAACATTTCTACCAGTCATCTTCTATAAACAAGGAAGCCCCGTTAAGTAATTTCGTTTCAAAAACACCCTGTTTTGCATACCCTGTCATTTTAGCCGAAATTCGTAATGGCATAAATTCAACTGAGATACCATTAACTGATGGATTACATACATACATAAACCTGCGCATTCTTCCCTGGGGGGTAAGCATGAGAAGATATGGTAGGCTGAGTTGTGGCATGAGATGATGGATTAATAAAGGTATTAATAATTTTGTGGAATCATGCATGAGCTCGAATCCCAAAGCATAGCACTAACTAGGCGTACATACTTACATGATATCTAGAATGGTTGAAAAGATGTATATGTCGGAGACGGTTGTCGATTACTATTGTGGGTAGTCAACAGAATTTATTATGATTTATTTTTCTTATTAATTTAAGTGATTTTACTATCAATTATTGTCTAATAAATCGAAACACAATTTATCGAGTAACTTATTTCGGTGATTGTAACTGTAGGTTTACTTGGTAAAGCACTGCTGTATATTCAAAATTATATTGGCTTGCTTATAGCGAGTAGATACACTTTGTATTTGGGTGGCATAGGCCGCATTATGAACTGTGACCTAAATAGGTCTATTCTATTAACTGTGATACTTTTTACCTGTTATTGTGTTTTTTGTGTACCTACTATAATAAACTCTTTAATTATTATGTACTCCGCATTGATTATCCCAATAAAATGGGAACTCCAAACCCTAACGATGGTATCGCTCGGCACTCCTGATCCTACATATATTTAAAAATACTAGCCATATTGAGATGCTATTAATTCTTTGCTTGTTTGCGCATTTCAACAACCCAGTTTGAAAGCTAGTGTCTAGCTTAGTTGTTGAGATAGACTATGGTATCGAAGTAAATCTCAAAGTTCTTCAAATAAGTATTCCTTTGAATAACTTTACAAATCGAGATCTTTGATCTTTTTTTTTACAAATCGAGTGAGTAGGTAACTCACTCTAAAACCAAAGTACTAGGTACACGAATACCTACAAGTATTATAAAGCTACATGCAGAACACTACTGAGGTCGCGTCTACAACAAACATATAATCAGCACGCCATTATGAGCGGCGACTGACTGTTCTTTGTTTTTCATACATTATCACATTCAACGGCCGTTGCAGCTTGAGACATGTATAAACATGATACACGAGCTTTACCGTTCCTCTATCTTAATAATAATATAAATTACGTGTCACATTGTTTGTCCGCGATGGACTCCTAAACTACTTAACCGATTTTAATCAAATGTGTACATCGTGTGCAGTTTGATCCAACTTGAAAGATAGGATAGCTTACATCTATTTTTTTCTTTTTTTTTTGGCAAAACAACGTTTGCCCGGTCAGCTAGTACAATAAAGTATACATATAGTTATAATTAATCAGCGCCTGACTTAACTTGACGTATTTTTAGACGCTTAATTGTTCCATCATCGGACGATCCGTCGTACGGCGAGTATCCACCCTTACGTTGTTGACACCGCCACGATCCGGACGAAGTGTTTCGCCTCTTCTTTTATACCGCGTACAACGAAGGACTGGAACAATTTGCCTGCGACGGTCTTCCCATCTGATTACAATTTAAGTGTCTTCAAGGCTAGAGTGAATAGGCTAATAATAAGCTAGTGAGCTTTATCA
>VKGM01013793.1:0-15145 GCA_007844875.1 Busseola fusca | reverse complement strand
ACGATCGGACCTGCGCTTTGTATAACATTAGAAGCTGTCCCGGTGTGAAGTACCGCCGGACCTTTGAAAGAACGCCAAGTTTCCTGGCAGCCATCTTGGCTTTGGACTCAATGAACCGCCCAAAGTTCAGGTTTGAGGAAATCTCAACTCCCAAAAGCTGAAGGCGGTCGGTGCACTCCAAGAATACCTACATTCCGGAAAGTAGGAGCCAAGGTGAACGGGCTCCTTTTGGCGGTGAACAGACACGCTTGTGTTTTGGCGGCGTACTTGACTCATAAGATACATAATTATTTTAAAACAATTTTAGAGTAAATCAACCCATGCAGTAAAATCCTCCCCTGTAAAATAAACTATGTACCCCTTTTCACCCCGTCAGGGGTAGATTTTCGATAAACCTTGTTTATTTGTTATTCATGTTTTTGGTACCTATTTACTATAAATACTGAGTTTCGAATAAATCGGACCGCGCGCTTAAATTCTTCCATACAAACTTTGAAACAAACAAAAAAAGCCGGCAGTCTTCATAATCTACTTAGATAAGTATTCGTGGCAAGTTTCAAGATTATTAGGTACTTCAAGAATAAGATTTTTCATACAAACAAAATCCCCCCTTTTCCCTCTCTTAAAAGATAATCGAATTTCCAAAATCGGGGTTTTTAGTGCGTAAAAGAAAGTCGTCTGCAAAATGTGACATGCCTAGTTCCAGTATAGGTAAGTAGGTATGTAGATGATCGTTTTCACAAAAAAGTGTACCCCCGACTGTTTGCTTGTCCCTTGTGTTTGAAATATTAATAACAAGTACCTAATTTGATATGATCTGGTGAATATTTTTCGCCGCCGCCGCCGGCCAGGGCGAAATTGAATAAATGTGACAAAATGAAATTAGGCTGGCATTATATTTTTTGTTAAACTTTTTTTTATATTTTTAACACTAATTATAGTCACAATCACAATAATACACTAATGTTTTATTTATAATCAAGAGCTAACAATTGAAACAAGAACGAACGTCGTAACTTCTCCGAGTCAAAAGTTCTCATCATCTGCCTAGCGTTTTCCCAACTATGTTGGGGTCGGCTTCCAGTCTAACCGGGTGCAGCTGAATACCAGTATCTTACATGGAGCGTCTGCCTATCTGCCCTCCGCAACCCAGTTACTGTGTAATACGATACCCCTTGGTTAAGACTGGTGGTCAGACTTTCGGGTTTCTGACGACCCGTAACGACTGTAAAAGATCTACAAATGACAGCCAGGACCAACGGCTTAACGTATATTATAAAAAAAAAAAACGTGCTTTCCGAGGCACGGAGGGGTCTCGGTATGTAAAGATGGTCATCCATCCACAGACCAACCGCGGCAAGCGTAGCTTAACCTGATCGATCGACCTGTGCGGCTCGTGAGCTTTATCAATTGGTCTACCGGGTGCTATATACGGAATATAGTATGTTGGATTTCGTATAAAACTTCTTTTTTCTTTATGTGCAAATCTCCAATCCTTTCTTACCCTCATCCTAACCATATCGTGCGCGCCGAACGGTAGGCCAGCCAGTGTCAGCCGTGAGCTTTAAAGTTTATTCAATTGGTCTACCGTGTGCTATAGTCAATATTGGTCAGCCTTGACCTGCCCGGTTGAACTCAACATGACCCGAGTTTGTGTTTGGGATATTTTAAACCTATTTGATACAGTGCTGAGTGAATCTTTAAATCCAGTGGCGTTGAAAGCGAAAAGGACCAGGAGTGCAGTACCACGTGTGCACGTGAACATAAGCCAATGATTCCTTCCATAATTTCCTGGATTTACGCATATCTTCGTCGTTCCTATAAACGGAGTTTGTATGTGCCCTCAATACTGTCAAAAAAAATACAGTTCTTTTCTTTCATTTTCATCATAGTATATATACGTAACTTTCTCATAACTAAGGGCTGATTTTACAATCGTATATTTTATTCATAGAACAAAATTGACGTCTGACGGTTTTTGTATGGAAGAATTATCAAAAATACAAAATGATGCCTCGGACAAAATAATTTGACGTTGGAAAAAGCAGCCGTAAGAAAATTTCTAAGCGGTTTTCCTAAATAGTTTGTAGTTTCCCATTTTTTACAGCCTCTTACTTTTCGTCATGCACTATTTCCCTCATCCAATATATTTTCAAAGTTAATCGACCGTTATCCTCATACCTACACTGTCTCAAGTTATACTTAATCCAAGGAGTAAAAAGTAAACATGAAAGCGGTACCCTCGTTGTGCTATACATCAAGCCGGTGACTCGGCAATAATATGAAAGGGCTGATGAAATTAAACGATTTTTGGTAGCAGTTCTGTTCATTAATTTTGTGTGTGTCACTTTGAGTACAAGCTGTCATTTTACTTAGCTATTGATAGTACGGTACGGTACGGTAGTATTTGTTGTGCCTACTTCATCATCATTTCATTATTATGTACTATCTATAACGAAGTCCTGGCAATCCCCTTCACCATTAGCCACTACACGCTGTCTGCAGCTTTCCTCATGCGGTCAGAGCGATAATAGTACGGTACGGTACGGTAGTGTTTTGTTGTTAAGACCTACTTCATCATCATTTCATTAATATGTACTTTCTATAACGAAGTCCTGGCAATCCCCACCATTAGCCACTATACACTGTCTGCAGCTTTCCTCATGCGGTCAGAGGGATAATTCTCGTATTTTATTTATAGAACGTTTGTATTCTAATCTATCACGATCTGTCAAAAATATGAACAACTTACATTCATTTTTGACCTTTTTTTGACATTGATTGTCGCTGAGATGAAATTGCATTGCATTACATTTCGTGCTCGAGTTCAACTATTACTTGGTCGGTTTTTTAAACACGACAATTAGGCGTTCTGGTGTAGCACAAAAATGAGATCGGTTATCGTAATTACTATCTCCCAAATTCGTTGAAGTAATTACGTTACCTAAATCAAATTTCCTTTCCTTCAAAATTCCTAGCCTTCAAATACAATTTATTCCGAATCCACACAGCAAAACGTATGTAAAACAGAAAAAAAATCACAAAATGTCTCGTGTTCCTCATGGCATAGAACCCTAATAATTTCCATTGTCGTCTATCGCGAGGTACCTACCCTCTTCCAGTTTGGCCCTTGATGTCAACTTAATTTCCTCCTCCTATCGATCGGTACCCGATTTCCTAACAATCTATCATTATTTATCAAATCACAGACCGGACGCCACATCCGTACATATGATGTCTATACATGTCAATACATTGCCGCCGCAACCGGTTACGACTAATAAATTAGACAATTAATAATACCTACCACAGTGTGCCGTCACCATGCATTTCATATAACGGCGGACGCGAATAGTTAGCATCATGAATACCTATGAGACCATATCATGAATACCTATGAGACCATCAGTTTACATAATTTCATCTTGTCAGTTTTAATTTCCTTCATGACAATTTTAGCACCATTTACATATCTATTGTTTCGTTACAATTTCAATAACAGTTTATATTCACTTCTTGGTTTTCCCGAAAAATAATTACAGGAATACAATAATGGACTAATTGTTTAATAAAACACGTTTACTCTGTCTAAAACGGTGCGATAAAAGAAATGTAAACTTCAAAGTCAATGCACAATTTCCTTGGAAATAAAATGTTTCTTCGTCAAAATGGTGTGCTTAGAAGTTCATAAAGAAATACCGTGACCGTTTATCGGAGCTCGAAAATGCCATTACCGCTTATATTGTAAGATTATTATACTACTATTGTGTTCAGTTATTTATTTCAATATCTGCCAAATGACTTCACTACATGTCGAATAGGAAACTGAAATGAAACGTACTAGTTACCGTCGTAGTTGTGAATAATTTTTAATTGTTTATTAGTTACGGGGCAAGATTTCATCTGTTATAACTTTATTCGAAGATTGATTTTGATATCTTGACGAAAACTGTCAAATGTCAATTTTATTCTTTAAATACAAGAATACAAGTCGGGTTTATACATATAGACGCATTTATTGAGAGTTTCCATGCATGCAATACAGCTTATAACCACGCTTGTAAAAGTCACATGTCACCGGCTCCCACTTGACAGGCTGACATTAGTGACAACTCGTCTTGGAATTCTGTCATGGGCTACAAGTTCGCATGGTACGGATTTATTGTCAAAATAAATACCGAAATTGTCGACGTATAAAAGTGTTTGTACAAACAAAAATAAAATAATTCATAAATAAAAAAAACCCAATTACACCAACAACAATCAAAACTCAAATCTCAATAATTACAGAATATTTCAATTCAAATTTGTATTTTGCGAGTGAAAAAAGGTGTCTGTTATTTAGAACAATGCTGTTGTCTGTTACTTATAGCGTGATCTCTGCGTTTTGTCTTACAATGCCACTACTTTTGTTTTCACGAAACTGCAGTTTTTGAACAGCGATTCCGAAAGACTAGTGGTTTAGCTTTTCATTTCTTGTTTCGTCGGGCTTTGGTGTTACGAGGAATTGTCTTACTTGGGTGTTAAGTTTGAAACTGATCTTGAGTTACAAACATTTTAAATGAACTACTGTTACCGATTCGCTTGAGTGTTATTGCAATTATGTGTTGACATCCTAATTAGGGACCCGTATCATAATTATGGTGTGGTGTTTGACTGTCTCCACATATGAAACTCTGCTTAAGTATTTTTGGAAGGTTAGATACCTTCGATAGATAGATAGTTAGATCAGCTGGGGAAATGCAGTAAATAAAATATCTAGTTATAAATAGTTTTACTACCCTAATAAAAAACGGATTTTCAAATAATTATTGAAATTCAGTGATAATGTTAATTAATATTGTGTCGTACTTGTTATACATATTGAAAATGTTTAGAAAAAATAATCTATTATTATTATATTGTTAGTCTAAATTAATAAACTGATATTACAAAACATATATGTAGTTTTTCTCGTGGCAGTTTCTAATTAGTCAAATCGGTTTCAATTATCTTGGACGCCAAAATGAGCCCGTTGTTCACCTTGGCTCCTGCTTTTCAAAATGTATCCTTGGAGTACTCCGACCGCCTTCAGCTTTAACTTGAAATATCTCAAACCTAAACTTTGGGCGGTACATTGAGTCCAAAGCCAAGATGGCTGCTAGGAAACTTGGTGTTCTTGCAAAGGTCCAAGGTGCGGTACCACTGGGACAGCTTCTAATGTTGTACAAAGCACAAGTTCGATCGTGTGTGGAGTACAGCAGCCACATATGGGCTAGTGCTGCAAAATGTCACCTAGCAGCTTTGGAGTCAGTGGAAAGGCGTGCGAAGAGGCAAAGTGATGATCCAGATCTGGTTTTAGGTCCAATTTTCAAAGCCTGAAACACAGGCGTAGGGTAGCCAGCCTTTCGGTGTCCTATATGATGCCTTTTGGAGAGTGAGCGCAGGAATTACCATGAATTAATTCCGCCATCACCGTTTCATCATCGGACGACCCGTCGTAACTCTTACGTTGTTGACACCGCTACATCTCCCCGTGCAACCATTCGCACAATGGTCGCACCCACTCTCGAGTGCTCGAGTGGCGCGCGTGAAACACTGCGGAGCTAACTCGGGCTGTTCGGACGACGGACGCCTCTAGTCTGCCGACCGCAAAAAACTCAAACTACCAAACCATGACAACAAAAACTAGCGAAACAGAGAAAATAAAAATAAACTGACCCACAATAGTCTTCACATTTACAATAATTAAAATAATATAATACAAAATGTCGCCAGGGTTTTGAGTGCCCCTTTTATCGGGATAAAATAGACAGAATACACAATTACACGGTTTGTTATAGTACACAATAAAAGGTGATAATAGATGATCAAACGAACTTCGTGAAGCGAAGTTCGATCATTATTATATGAGTTATTTCATTCGAAGATATAAAATTAACAAGGTAGTCCTTTTAACCTACTAGGCAGCTCGCACAATATTTAAAGATTTAAATCGATTCCTAAATCGATATTGACGTATCGGTTTAAAACACTGGTCACACTACACCCTTCCCTAGACCTCCCGCCATTTCGGCTGTCATTCTTTTAGAGTAGAGGTAAGTACCTAGTTTTTGGGGTAAGTACCTACTTTTTGTATTTAGTAGCGGGCTTAGGGTGGGTTGGGTGCTTATATCTTCGAATGAAATAACTCCTATAATAATGATCGAACTTCGCTTCACGAAGTTCGTTTGATCATCTATTATATTTCGTTATTTCATTCGAAGATATAAAATTGACAAGGTAGATGTTCAGAGACTATATAGGAGCCTATTATTAGGTATAAGTGTAACTACGTTGGGACGTAAGAAAAAGGTACAGTATACTAAATACAAAATCCTTTATCTTCATTATGATTAAATTAATTTATCTTAATTATTTATCATCATTTATCGCACATACTGATTTAGCAAATTGGCTATCGTCTACGATGGGCCGATTATAGAATTTGGCGAATGTAAAGGACGTGCTGGACCAACCAGCCGTCTTCCGTATAACATCAAGGCTGACGCCAGCGGCTGTTTTATCCACCGACTAATTAATTGAGAGGTGGTCCTACAGTGGGGTTTTTTATGGCAAATTAAAAGATTCTGTGTATTTGGTGATCTTAAATTTAAAGTGACTTGAAGGTAATCTCCATGAGTAGTAGCCGGGCAAATGTTCGGGTTTTCCCTAAAATACGGTAAGAATAAAACTGGTTGTTCTTTACCAGCGCCTGATGTTTTTAAAATATCAGTGATGGAAATTTTTATACCGTCAGAGCATTTTTATATGTTGTGTAGTTTGATTAACGAAAGAGTTTGGACTCTGTGTGCGGTGCACAGAGCCAAGAGGACAGTAAGTTTTTTGTCCGTTGAGAAATATACGATATTACAACTTACGTGTCCCAAGTACCTGTGTACTTGGGCATCTGAGGTCTCTTTTTATAAATGCCTTTAAATAGCCTCTTTATTCTCTAGTCAGACCCAATGTCGTTACCTAAAAGCAACGACAACGCTGATCGATGAGTGTTAATCGTGCCATAACTCACTTCAGTATTAAACTGCTCTGTCAGGAAACTTATAATTGAATTTATAGAATCGGTAAAAACTTCAATGCTATTATTTTGACAAAAACGCCACCAAAGTTTGAATGAAACATTAAACTGTTTCAACGTATTGGCCGAGATTGAGGACAACATGAGATCGAGAGCTATAGGTGGAACATTCCGCTGTAAGAAGGCACGCCTGAGAGCGTCGCTGCTCCCAGGGTAAAGATCTTGTATAATGGGTAATATGATCTGAAATACAAAATTTCGGATACGAGCACATCTTTGAGAAGAGGAAACCATGGTTGGCTCGGCCAGTAAGGAAACACGACAATGCCGGTAGCTTTGTCTGAAATAATTTTTCTTAAGCGCTTGAGGATTAAACCAAATGGTGGAAAGGCGTAAAAGAATACTGATTTCCATCGACTGTTTCTGAATCAGGATCTTTCTTCCATGAAAAGTGCATGTAGCGTTGACATTTGGCATCGATGCGAGAGGCGAACAGGTCAATGTCTGGTTGTCCTAGGTTATCAACTATAGTTTGGAATGCCCAATTTGAAAGTTTTCACTTAATGTCTACATTTAACTTTCGAGATTCTTCATCTGCTTCTACATTGTCATGAGTGTTTATGTACGAAGCAAACAACCATATATTGCGCCTCTCACACCACTGCCAAATGGATTTTGCTAAATGATGTAGGTGTGGGATTCAACCATCCGATTGATGTAACATATAGTCGTTGAATTATCGACTCATAGTAATATATTACAGTCTGAAAGATCCTGAACGAAACATTTGAGTGCTATAAAAATAGCCAATAATTCAAGGTAATTAATATGAAAAGATAACTCATCATCTTTCCATCTCCCGTTTACGCGTTTGCGTTACAAAAAAGCTCCCCAGCCTGCAGCCTAATTGCGTAACACATTTTCGGCAAATGATTGAGACTAGTTGGTATCGTTTGGACCGCACTCTGCATTCATTGCGTTACTTACGTGTTGTGAAGACAAATTTTTCGAACTTATGAAGCAATTGTTTAGAAATTTGCTTCAAAATGATGCAGATTCCGATTAATAGTGTGTTACGCAATTTAGGTGCTGTTCTAGAAGCATCGGTAAAGATTTCTAGTTTAAAATCTTCTTCTGGCCGCAAAGGATTATAAGATGAGCTAATATTTTGGGCCCACCATCGTAAATCTGGTAAGATATGTTCTGGTAAAGAAATTTTAGCTTCGTAGCTGCTGGAATGTTGCAGGGCTAAAAACCTTGTTCTTTCTAGGTCTTTTGTGTAGAGCCAGCCGTATTTTATGGCTGAGCATGCTGCTACCAGAACAACAAACAACTGCTTTTTCAAAATTTCCCACTAACCCCAATCACTGAAGTAAATATAAAGTGGCAGTTATATTTTTAATCTAGGACACTAACGTATTGACCCACGGTCAACCTCCGTAGCATCTTTGAACCACATTTTTGTTGTAAGTTACCTTCGAATTAACCCACGGTTAACCTCCAGGTATTATACTTTACCATTGTGTTGACCTGCAGTCAACCTCTTGGTTATTTGACACCAATTGTAGTAAATTTTTACCTATACACATTATGTCGTCTAGGTAAACAACTGATTTGTAACCTTGCTTCTTAGGTAATTCATAACCTCCTTCTTATTTTTGTGAATACGTGGGGAGCAATGGACAGACCGTATGGCATAGCATTAAAACAATAAGTTATGCCATCATGCTGGAAACAAAGGTATTTACGGCCTTCCTCACAAATTGGCCTGAGAAAATAAGCTTCTTTTAGGTCAATTGTGGCCATATAGCCGTTTTCTGGTACCCACTTACAGGTTGTCCTGATCTTCCATTTTAAAATGAAAGTTCAAAATGTATCTATTGAGTGATTTTTGGTTAAGTATGAATCTCTTGCCTCCGTTGGATTTAGGGGCCAAAAAGATACTAGATATTAATTTGGCCTTACTAGTTTCACAAGGCGAAATAGCCCCTAACTTGGTAAGTTTAGTAATAGCTAACTTCATGACGGAAACTTCGTAAAATGATAGTCTATTTTGTGGTATAATTGTTTGGTGCACGGGAGCACGGAATGTTAATGAATAGCCTTCACGAATCCATTTAAGTACTAAAGGATTCTGAGATATTTGGCACCAAAAATTTTAAAGTGTTGAATTTTTCCGACATGTACCTCTACTGTTGGGTTGGGGCACGTTGAGACTTGTTCTGATGAGATGACTTCGACTGGTTCGAGTGCGGTGGTCTGCGGTTGGTCGTCCGGATGGGTGTCTTCTTGAGCCTGTCGCCCCCCCCTCTGTGTGAAAAGTGAGGAGGGGCCGTCCAGTTATCCTGATAACGTGGCCATCTCGTGGATTGATATGATGTGGAAGTTGACGGCTTATGGGCTGAAGGTGATACTGGCTTTTTGATTTGTAGCCCCTGTTTTTCTATGACTTTAGAAGTCTTTATCTTTTCTGATAACTTGTTACCGAAAAGCATATCATCCCTAGGAACATCTTGAATTTTATTTAGAAATGATTTATCTAGCCCTGGAGTCACAAACATGACTCTGGCTTGAGTTTCTACATAGTGGGGGTCGCAGAGAATACGTGAACTATCACTCTGGAGCTTTATAGCCTCAATTTTGTTCGAATCGTTACCCGATAGAAGAGCTAAAGCTCTATTTAAAGCCGTGATACCCAGTCCTAATTGCTGTTGAACAGCTTCCACTCGTTTATCTCGAGATCTAACTGCCTCTGAAAACACCGCTGAGATTTCCGGGTTCAGCCTAGGTGCCTGCAAAAGAGGGCAGTTCTCCGGTACCAAGAATTGTTTAAGAAGATTTTCTTTTGAATCTTTGTTCAAACCTTTACATAAAATAGGTAACCATAAACGTGCTAGATTCTCGTGTAACTTATCTCCAAATTTTGGAGTCTCTTCTGTGGTCTCCCTCAACGCAGACAAAATGTCCGGGTCCAGGGCCGGTAAGTTGTCGGCGCTATATTAGCACCTAAGCACGGAATATGGTGCTAATTTATTGACTAATTTAGCCACAGGGAGGTAAATTATAATCTAGGACACTAACGTGTTGACCCACGGTCAACCTCCGTAGCATCTTTGAACAACATTTTTGTTGTGAGTTACCTTCGAATTAACCCGCGGTTAACCTCCAGGTATTATATTTTACCATTGTGTTGACCCGCAGTCAACCTCTTGGTTAAATTTGTATAAAAACGCAAAAATTCAAAACAAATCTATGAGAAATGATTATGTGGGTAGGTACACTAATTTAGTCACAAGGAGGTAAATTATAATCTAGGACACTAACGTGTTGACCCACGGTCAACCTCCGTAGCATCTTTGAACAACATTTTTGTTGTAAATTACCTTCGAATTAACCTGTGGTTAACCTCCAGGTGTTATATTTTACCATTGTGTTGACCTGCAGTCAACCTCTTGGTTATATTGGTATAAAAACGGAAAAATGCATCACAAATTTATAAGCAATAAATAAGTGGGTAGTACTAGAATAAATTACTTACTTGATTTTTCGGTCGCTGCCGCGCACGAAAAAAGAATGACAGCCGAAATGGCGGGAGTTCTAGGGAAGGGTGTAGTGTGACCAGTGTCTTAAACCGATACGTCAATATCGATTTAGGAATCGATTTAAATCTTTAAATATTGTGCGAGCTGCCTAGTAGGTTAAAAGGACTACCTTGTTAATTTTATATCTTCGAATGAAATAACGAAATGTAATTAGCCTATTCACTCTAGCCTTGAAGATACGAATACGATAACATATAGAATACCGAGAGGCTCGCTACCCTACGTCTGTATTTTCTTCGCTCTTCCCCTTTATGGAAGCAGCCACGCCTTTTGGACAAAATTGATCATATTATTCACAGTACTCTTACAGCCACTTTAAATGTAATGTAATGTAATTATTATTTTCCTCTATTCAATGTTTATTTTCTCAATTTTTATTTTTATTTTTATCCTGCCTACATTATTTGTAATATAAATGCTTAAGTTGAAATTTGTAGTAAATTTAGTGGCCAGGAAAACTTGCATAATTTTGAAAACAAATTTCAAAGTCAGCCAAAAAATAACAGAAAGAAAAGAAATAAAAAAAAAAGAAAGAAAGAAAGGTTGTCATAGTGACGCAGTAAACAGCATTGATAAAAACTGTCATAATATAATAAATAATATTGTTGATACAATGAAATCGTAAGTTAAAAACGAAAATATATTACCATCCAGCGTGAGTACAGTTTCCAAGCGTGAGACGTTACTTAGATGTTAGTTATGTCTGTGAGCTAATTTTGGTTGAGTAATGAGTCCTGGGGCCCTATTCTGCCATTACAATAGTGTCATAATGGTCTATCATTATTCTCATAATCTATTTAATTTGTAATCAACTACATACAAAAATTGTCAAAATCAACCATTATGAGATCAGTGACGACCATTGTTACACTATTGTAATAGCAGAATAGTGCCCCTGGTATCGTGGAAGATAATCAGAACAGCGTCTAACAATAATGGAATGCTTATACTGACCACCGTACATTACAAAACTAGTAGATACCCCTTAAATAGAAACGAAAATTTACTGTAGTAGACTACATTCGCAAGCTAAACTACAATGGTTCCGAAAACCGGTTGTCTAACACGCACACACACACACACACTCACACTACTCACCGGAGGTCACCACTACGCAATTTATTTAAACTAACTATATTCTCGCACATAGGTACCTACATTTTTTATTAGTTATTTTTTACTATGTATTATTCTGATCTATGATCAAATGTTGTGTTTACAGATTGTAATAGGTAGGGGCCAAACAAAGTTATGCGCTGAGTGTCGTCTACATTTATAGGGGAAGAGCGCTGATGTCTGAAATACAGATATTTTGTATCTAGTTCAGACAGATGTTTAAGATCGGTTCATAGAAACAAGTGTCATAAAGTGCATCACGATACTATGAAGTTGTATATTTTTGAACAAATAAATTAGGTATAGGTAGGTACTTAGGTAGGTACCTACTTATTTCGTTTTAAAAGGTCTGTCTTGCTTGGCAAATTGATACCTATATCTTTTCCAACGGGACAGCTTTTAATGGCACAGGTCCGATCGTGTGTGGAGTACTGCAGCCACATATGAGCTGGTGTTGCAAAATGCCACCTTTCAGCTATGGCCTCAGTGGAGAGGCGTGTGAAGAGGCTAATTGGTGATTCAGATCAAAGCCTGGAGCACAGGCGTAGGGTAGCCAGCCTTTCGGTATTCTATAGGATGCATTTTGGAGAGTGTGCGCGGGAATTACATGACTTAATTCCGCTATCACCGTTCCATCATCGGACGACCCGTCGCACTGCGAGTACGCTCCCTTACGCTGTTGATACCGCTACGATCCGGACGAAATGTTTCGCCTTGTCTTTTATACCGCGGAGAAGGATTGGAACAATTTGCCTGCGGCGGTCTTCCCGTCTGACTATAATTTGAGTGTTTTCAAAGCTAGAGTGAATAGGCTCATAATAAATTAGTGCGCTTTACCATCAACGATTGCATCACTGCTTATCATCAGGCGGGATCGCAGTCAAGCTCTCATCGATCTCTCGATATCTGCGCGTCGCTGATTAAAAACGGACCTTTATACCATTGGACATAACAAAACCACTTCTTCATAATGAAGATCACCACAATACAACGAAACCATCCATTAATAGTAATTTGTTATATTACTTGGAATCTTGTCATAACAAAAATGCAGAGAGACAAGAATGAAGAGGACAGTTGGGCCGTGAGTGGTTCGAAAGAGTAACCGGGGTCCCTGGGGCGCATAGGCAGGTGAAGGAACATGGATCAGGGTTGGTTTAGTCAGTAAAGTCTGACACGCCCTTCCGCTCCGCCCAGAGCAGGAGAGGTCATTTGATGATTACCCACGCACCAAAAAAAAAAAAAGAGGACAGTTGACAAGAAACTATTTTAATGTGAACAAGTCCAAAAGTGGCCAACGTTTTCTTATACGTTCGTATAGGTGCACTTAAATCATTAAAATCACCAAACCTATGTCATGTGGTCAAGCTAGAACAAGTTAGAATAGAAGTTGATGGCTTTGTGTCGTAGGACAAAATGTCCAAAAACCGAAAAATCTTATTATATTAGTATGTTGGCAATGAATGCTTATTTACCTTTTATAACAAATTGCCAATACCGTTTACAGAACTTAGCGATGAAAATTTCATAACCCTCATCAAACGGGTCCTTATCAAAAAACCATAATATTATAAGATGAAAGACAATGTTGAAGACAAGGTAGTCTGGCAGTGATTCCAGTGATTCATGTGCCTTCCCTGGCAGCTCATTAACGGCATAGCTACGTAAAAGTCTATTAACTGCTCTCAAATTACGATGTTAATTTTTTACATAATCTTTCTGTTATTGGACATTATATGATTGTGCACAGACAATTAAAATTTCAACTCTTTATTAGTGGTTGTAATAGCTAATAATCATCTACTATCTTATGTATCGGCCAACAATATTTTTTTTTCTTTTTTTTGTGGCAAAACATCTTTTGCCGGGCCAGCTACTGTTTTTATATTTTATCTATCCTTTTAAAAGATTCTTCTATATTTTGTAAATGTGAGGACTTTGTAGGCCTTGTAGACCATTTCTTATTTTATCTAGTACCTGGTACTTGTTGACAGGCCTATGCTGTCCTCCCATACCTACTGTGATAACTTTTTAAAAGCCAATTATTTTTAAAAGAGTAACTGTGGAGTTTCTAACCGGCACTTCTCCATAGAAAACGACAAATTGGAACCGTGCACCTAGCTTCTGACGTTTTACAAGAACCCATGTTGGTTTACATGAAATAAAATATTTTGATTTTAATCACTACTACGTATATTACTGCAAAGTCTAAGAATCAAAGGACAGTCAGTTGGCGGTTAAATTTACTTCGTCATTCCTCTCGTAATAAAGGGCTCGCAGTCGGTGGCCGACTATAACGTATGGTCGTCCACCGACTATATAATACGTTAAGTGTGAACGCGGCCTAAAGCTTTTGATACAAGACAGTGTGCAATTTCAATAAAACGACCTAAAATCAGTTTATCCTATGCATCCCAAGTCTTACAATACACAGCAATTCAAGCACATTAAATTGAAGAGCTGCCAATCATAGCCGGATCACTGTTCGTACGGCTCGTCTCCGGGCCGGCTACGCCGCTCGGGGCGCCGCCGCCGTCCACGGTAGCGAGACGGCACCGGTTCGTATTAAGGCTCATTAGAAAGGGAAACTTAGTCATTTCGCGTAACCGCCGGCCAAATCACCGCCGGGCAGTGAATTGTTTTCTGATAATGTTTTCTTTGGAAACGGTGCAGCGGTGCATCATTGATACGAAATGTCATTTATGTTTCAGGTGAAATTATTTGGTGAGGTTCTGGAGAGAACTATCATTCTAGCCGTGGAACCTTTTCTTCGCATTAAATCGACTGGCAACTGAATACCAATATTTTTTCCTGCCTATCTGACCTAAAATACCTGGTGATAAAAACAATATTTTTATGAAGCGATAAGCGATTTTCTATTAGGAAATAAAATAAGTATGTCCCTACCTGTGTGGAATAAAATAAAAATGAGTAGTGACTGTAATGAATTAATGACTGAAAATCTCAATTTTAGAAGATAGCTCGTGAAAGTTTAAGTTTTGGTAATAACAGCTGTTCGGGTCTATTGCCACGGTCGGTCCTTGGATGGGTGACCATCTTCACATACAAAAGACATGATTATTGTATGAATAACTTATTTATATTTTTAATGTTTTGTAATTGTAATTGTACGCAAAATACGCGCATTGTCGTGGAGTTGCTGACACCAGCCCGTATTACCTATTACCTATTTTAAATGTATTACAATGTTATTATAGTCCGGTCAATTTAGACATTTGAAGATACATAAATTCACAACAAGCTGAAAATTGGTGAGATCTTTCCCCCGTATGGAAAAAATTATATTCAAGGTCAAAGGTCAACAATATGATTTTTTTGCGATTTTTTGTGATTTTCAGCAAAACGGTAACGG
>VKGM01013792.1:0-15176 GCA_007844875.1 Busseola fusca | reverse complement strand
TTTCTACATTCGTAATTAACACAAATGTTTTATAAGCTTCTTTCCAATTTATTTAGTACTTTAGATTTCAAGACAATATTTGCTTTAAACTTATGTGATATCCTTCTCTTAGTCTTGTGTAATGTCTTTCTCATACTTTTCTTAAGTCAGTGTTTTCTATTCTTTGTTTATTTCTTAAGTCAGTGTTTTCTATTCTTTGTTATTTACAAGTTTTTTAGTTTCCCATCTTCAACATAATGACTACATCTCCTGTAGCCATGCAGCTCTTGATTTATCTGTTATTGTTTTGTTTAACTATTTCTCAAGTTCTTTATGTTCTTCGAGCTGGGATCAGTCCTTACCTTTTTTCGTGTGTCATCAACAATGTCCTTGAATTAGTAATTTAATACAAAGTCTGTTTCAACTAGAACGTAGAACTTTGTCCCTAAAGACAATGCTATTCTAGTCTATTATTAATACAGATTACAGAATGGATTCGAATATTTTTTATTACATGTTATTTTAAAACCCATCCTTCGTCTATGGATACGTGTCACTATTACGTGTTTTTCTGAAGTTCATTAACTCTATCTAAATAAACTTACATCTTTTTTATTAGATCAACCTGTTATTTAAACAACCAAAAGGAAGAATGACTGGGATGGATATGGAGCTTGATTTTCAATTATTGATTATTGTTAAACAATAATTACCAATACAATTATGTAATTAATACAACAGTGTTTAAGTTCACTCTACCCTGCAAAACTCCTGAATTTAAAAAGAAACAAAAAAATAATTTTCACCCCCACAACATTAGGTAACGTCGCAAGCGTCTCATTTGTTATTAACACAACATAATATGGTCATGTTATTGCGCACAGGTTTTAATTTCTTCCGCATTACGTTTACAGGTTTTACAAATTGGATTTAACGCCGCGCTGAATAATCGTGGTTACAATGGCAACCCGCTGATTCAATCAGCACGTTTCGTAAATTCCGGACAAACACGAAGACTTCCGGAATTAGACAGTTTCGTACCGCTGTCTTCAAGAGGTATATCAGCCAGTGACAGTGAACAATCAGATGATGACTATTCAAGCTTCGAAGACTACAGTTTTAGATCAGTCCGGCCAAATCAAAAGCGAAATGATTATTTGAGATACAATACTGGACCAGAAAACGACGTAAACCTTGAATCAGCCCCTCTCGGTAGAATTAACTCAAACAACTATGTTGATAGCCTTCAATCATCTTCTTCCTTATCACGTCGCACTGACCTGAACTTCAGACGACCATACTTAAGAAATGGCCCATCAAATCTTAGACAAGGTTCAACTCGCGACTATCATAGAAAAGTATACGATGATTTAAGCCGCGAAGTTTCATCTTCAGAAAGTGGCAACCCAGAGGACGCATCTCGTCCGGGAGAAGAGACCAGCTACCTTCGATCACTCCTGTCACTTATCGAACAACCAAATAATAGAAGGAACCCTGATGAATCACATATTGATAAATTAAATCCTGCTGAAGATGCTGTTAACAATCTGCTGAGTTCTGCGAACAGGAGACGAAATTACGGCAAAGAATATAATAGTCACCAATATGACTTACCCGCATCACGTATCCACGAGCCGTCTCCCGTAAAAGATATTCCTGATGCCTACATAGATACAATTCTTCTCATAACTAATGATGACCAACCAGATGAAATACCCATCGGAAGACCGAAACTAGGAAGCCCTGAACAAACAGGTTTTGGTAATTACAATCTTAATAATAGAAAAGATGGTGATGGACTTAACCTTGATGACGATATTTCTGGTCATCTGTCACCCTTCCGTGGACTCAAACCACGTTTAAGAAGCCGTAAATTAATAAATGATAGTCCATTTACTCGAAAGTTTAACAGGAAGAGTAATGATAATGCAGGTCTTGAATCAACACTAAACAATGAGTTGTTTCCCGATGATGATAAAACTGGACAATTAACACTTTTGCGCTTCGCAAGCTTGGGTAACTTGAACCTTGACTCTTCGTTTCTAAGAACCGGTGATCGGAAAAATAATGACAATAGAAAAAGTAGTCGTAGAAACTTTATAAGACTTTCGCTGTCACCTAATAACAAACTAACTCTTGATGAAGGTGTCACCTCTGAATTGTCAGACAAGCTTTCAGAGATTTTAAATGAATTAAACCTCGTACCAGTAACTTTAAGAAGAAGTGAACCGTCGAATAACCAGTACAGTAGAAGAGAAAATAATGAGCTTAGTGCTGAAGAAGATAACCTTAACAATATTCCCGTTTTACATTTAGGAAGTGTAGATATTCCAAACTCTGAATTATCACACCGAAGATACCACAAACACACGAATCATAGTAACAATAGAAGTCTAAGAAAAGACGGAAGTAACAGAGAAGCCCTTAAAAAGTTATTTGATGGTAATCCTCTTAAGAACCTAGTACCTTATCATGAAGTCAAAAATAACAAACAACCTGACAGCAGAAGAAATAAGAAACTGAATAATAATAGGAGATTTGATTTCTCTGATGAATTCAGTCTGGACACGTTGTTCAACTTCCGAAAAGAAGATCAATATGACAGACTGGATTTTGAAGACAATTTTTCAAGTGATGTATCTGCCTTACGTTCAACAAACCAGAACCACTTGAGCCTTGTACGAAGAAGAAGTTCTGATGAAAATCCATCCATGACAAAGGATATTGATGATACATTACACATTGAATTTCCATGTCATGGTGCACAGAGCTCTGTTAATGACAAAAAATGTAAACAAACTGCTCTCAGACCGAAATCTCAGTTAATGAATTCTAAAGAAAAAGAGAATGTCAAGGATACTACTGATGTACTGCATCTTGAATATCCGTGGAATGATGCACTGAGCTCTGATAAAGGCAAAAGAAGTCAAGTCACTGCTCTCAGATTGAAATCACAGTTCAGGAACTCTAAAGAAAAAGATAATGCTAAGGATACTACTGATGTACTGCATCTTGAATATCCATGGAATGATGCACTGAACTCCGATAAAGACAAAATAAGTCAAGTCACTGTTCTCAGATTGCAACCACAGTTAAAGAACTCTAAAGAGAAAGATAATGCTATCGATACTACTGATGTACTACATCTTGAATATCCGTGGAATGATGCACTGAGCTCTGATAACAAAAGTAATGAACTTTCTGCCCTCAGATCAAACTCACAGTTAAGAAATTCTAAAGAAAAAGATAATGCTAAGGATACTATTGATGTACTGCATCTTGAATATCCATGGAATGATGCACTGAGCTCCGATAAAGATAAAAGAAGCCAAGTCACTGCTTTCAGATTGCAACCACAGTTAAGGAACTCTAAAGAGAAAGATAATGCTAACGATACTACTGATGTACTGCATCTTGAATATCCGTGGAATGATGCACTGAGCTCTGATAACAAAAGTAATGAACTTTTTGCTCTCAGATCAAACTCACAGTTAAGGAATTCTAAAGAAAAAGATAATGCTAAGGATACTACTGATGTACTGCTTCTTGAATATCCGTGGAATGATGCACTGAGCTCTGGTAACAAAAGTAATGAACTTTCTGCCCTCAGATCAAAATCACAGTTAAGGAATTCTAAAGAAAAAGATAATGCTAAGGATACTACTCATGTACTGCATCTTGAATATCCGTGGAATGATGCACTGAGCTCCGACAAAGACAAAATAAGTCAAGTCACTGCTCTCAGATTGAAATTACAGTTAAGGAACTCTAAAGATAAAGATAATGATAAAGATACTACTGATGTACTGCATCTTGAATATCCGTGGAATGATGCACTGAGCTCTGGTAACAAAAGTAGTAAACTTTCTGCCCTCAGATCAAAATCAATGTTAAGGAATTCTAATAAAAGTGATATCACCAAGGATAGTTCTGAAATACTAGATCTTGAGTTTCCGTGGAACGACGCTCTAAGTCCTGATGAAAATAAAATTGGTGAACTTAAATCACACTCACTTTTAAGGAGCAAATCAGATAGTCGACAAGACAAACAGCCAAAGGACGATTTTAAACTTGAATTCCCCTGGAATGACCAGCTACGTCCTGACAAGCCTTCTACGAGTAGTAACAAGACAGCTGTCCGAACATCAGACCCGTTGTACGTCCATCCGTACTTGAGAAACAGAAATATGAAAAAACCTCCAAGTCATTTCAGACGATCATATGACGAGTTCACCGAAGGGTTAGAAAAACTTAAGGGTAGTCCACCTGGATCACGTCTCAGGCATTCCAATAGACGAAGCAGGGACAGCCAAAGCCTGGGAGGACTACCTCTTGCTACAGAGGATTTTGAAAACGATACAGTTTTTGAAGATGAAGATCTAAGTGCCGTCATTACATTGCCATTAGATGGAAGCCCTAAAAAACTTAGCACTGAATCTAGGAGAACTCCATCACTTTTGACTACTGCGGAAAGATCAAATGATATTGAGTTCTTACTGGACCTTATTGGAAATAAAAATGACAGAAAAACACATAATGATACAATTGTATTTCCACATAATTAATTCTGATTTTCCATCGTAGTACAATATCTAGGTCAACAAATTAAAATGTGAGATTCAAAATGAGGTGATATTATTATGAACTTAACTTAAGTAAGAATAAATCTTTAGACTATGGGGAAAGAAGACTTCTTCATTCTTCCAGGATGATGGTTTAAGGAATTGTAGAACTCTTGAATGACCAGTATCGGTGTCAATTGATGAACAGTGACAAAATAAAAATGTACCCTATGTTACTTTTGGTTGAACTTGGTAAATTTATTACTTAATTTTACTTCTTCAATACTCCGATCAGAAATTGGGAAGTAAGTATTTAGAATACTAGTATAGACAGGATGGAGACTGCCTAGTATTGTAACAATTACAATGTATGTTTGTAATCATTTTTTAGTTTTAATTGTTAGAAATAAAAACTAAAGAGAAGTGCATGAATTTTCAATTTTTAAATCTATTGGTGAAGAAGCGCGAAGCAGCTGTTACAGGCTCACTGCTATAGACTGATGATGATGACGAGGGAACTAGTATTATTAAGTTGGCCGACGAATCACTAAGATGATTAGCTCTCAGTAAATCTGCCCTTTCATAATAATGTTTTATTACTTATTTTCAGTAACTAGTGCCCTCTAGTGTATAAAGCTTCCAGTAAAGTAAGTAGGTAAGTAGCTAGAGCTCCGTCACCATGTCTAATAATAATTGTAAATGCCTCCATCAAAAATCCCCCAACAAAGAAATGTGATTACATTTAATCCTCCCAAACTTTACTATGAATTTCACATAAACTACAATCTCTCATTAATTAAAGATAATAACTGCCACCCATCATTTCCCCGACCTTATCATACACAACTTAACCTCACAAAGGGTATATAGTGGTCATTAATTCGGAGCATAAGTAGCGGTCGCCAGTGATCAGGTAGCGCGTTCGACGCCGTGCGGGGGAAAATAAAAAGGGCTAAGTTGAGCCTGATAAATGAGCGCCTATTGTCGGCTACTGGTATTGACGGAGAAGCCGGCAGGCGGCGGCCAGGTGGGGTTCTGTACCTCGGGTAATTAATAAACTTGGTATAACTAGAAAAACAATATTGCTCCGGATTCTAATTCAGCCTCATTTAGCTATTGAACACTCATTCAAAGAAAAATACATAAATATATAATTTATGCTGTTTGTGTCTGTTAATAATAATAATGCAGAGAGCATACAGGGATAATTGTCGATTGGTGCCTCATCATCATTTAAAATTTTTAATGTTTAAAGGGCCTCTGCTAGTTGGCTTCGGCCCCTCGTAAGCCTACCAAAGGACCGGGATCTTAGGGTCTCGAGATATATAAAAACATAAATAATAATATATTTATTTGCATAATTCATGGTATTAGATGATGGTACTTACTACTTTTGGTTGATTTTAATTATAGATCACAGTCCGCTCCCCAATTACGTAACACGCTATCGATCCTAATCACAATCATTTTGAAGCATATTACTAATCTGTACTACATATTATGTTCGAAAATAGTGTTTGTTCAACAACGTAAATAAGGCAATGAATGTTGTTGAATTGTCAATATTATAGATACAATTACATGCCTTGATAGAGTGTTACGCAATTACCCCGCCATCTTTTGAAGGTCAAATCCTCCATTTATCGGCGAGATCGAAATAAACCGTTACATTTCCAAAACCCCTCAGGTACGAAATCCTCACTTTTAACCAACCCTATTCCTTTCTATAAATATAAAATATCTGTAATCGTCCGTAAACTCACGGACCCCTAAGCGTATGAAAAATAAAAGAGTTCCGTAGCTTTTGTCCGGCGGTGTATTAAACGTCGAGGCGAGTTTATTGACACTCTCGTACAAAGACTCTGCTCCAGGTTTCGAGGCCCCGAGGGACTTATGTGTTGACCGCCATTTCATATTATATGACCAATTAACTAAGAACTTTCCAAGGTATTAGAGTACGAGGAAATCTTATACGCTTACGTCTTACATTAGGGCTAATGTGTTACAATTATTCTTATTGCGATAGGTTGCTAAAGGTGTCATGAAGATCAGATGTCAGTTAGAAACTTGTTTTTTGTTAATGTTGCTGTTTCTAGAATCTCTCTATTTTGTTTACTGTGGCAACAAAGGAGAGTAAATCAACAATAAATATGTGTTAAAATATGTAATCGATTACAAAATATAGATTTAATATTTTTGTTTAACATGTTTATTTAGTGAGAAAACCATTGGCTCTCATCGACGGTGCGGTCGACGACAAAGCGTTCTTGACACCAGTCAGTCGTACAAACAAATACTTACGTGTGCGTTTGCGAATTTAATCTATAATAGCTACTAGAACTGTCGCACAGGTGTTAGGACATCCTCTCGACGGCCGGCCTGTACACGAATAGCTATTTGTTTAGAATATTATATCATTCGTCCATCACATCAACGCACTAACAACGTTTAATACCTTTTCAGGTGGTTATTTTTAGAATCTTTCGATCCTTAGCACACAATCTAAAACAATAAATACTACTTAAAAATATACCTCACGATAAAAATTAAGTTAATTTCACCATCTTTCCCAACAAAAACAGCTCGTAACATTAGCATGGATGCTGTCATGACATCCTTGTTGTCATAGGATGTTAAACGTCGACAAGCCGTCACAAATCACACTGCACGTGAGGTGTGTCGCTGACATGTGAGATGTGTCGCGAACTTTAGTTTCCGTTGATGGACCTGCTAATTGTTTTTGAGTGCCTTAATTATTGGGTTGCTCATGTGAGAATCTGATGGTGTTCTCGTCACACATGGAGAGCAGTGGCGGCCCTATGGTCTCGAGTTGGAACCAAAGTAGGCACTTTATTTTGTGTAAATTATTTCATCGCCACTGCTCGCATAACGGTGATAGAACGGTACGGTCATAGAACCAAAAATTCGAAGACATGTGACAGATATGTGACTGCCAATTCTCACTGGGTCCACATGGTGGAAAACAGTCCACTTTAACAGAGCTGTTCCCTGTTAAAGTGGACTGTTTTCCGCCAGAGTCCCAGCATTGGGAACATTAGGCTGATTATGTTGGGGGTATTCTTGGAGAGACAGATTTTATAAAATAGGAGTGTACCCATTGTTTTAATGTGATGAGACTTTCGTTAGCTTGTTTAAACAAGGAATGTCTCGCTAATTTAAGCGAGCTTAGGCATCATGTTGCGTCGTTACAAACTAAGTAAGTAGTACTAGCGAAAACTAAGTCAAATCATAAAACTAACTCAAATCATAAAAGCGCTCTTCCTCTCTCGTACTATGTAACACGTCACTGTGCCCGACAGGGTGCGTAGTTGATTCTATTGATTTATATTTAAATAGTTAAGTACCACCTGTATGTGTTCTGTCACCAAAGAAGATAAGTGAGCAGACTCGTCGGATAAAGTTGAAGTTTAGTAAGAAACTGATTCATGTTTTCGTATGTATTGAATATAAAACACGCAGTCTATTTATCAAATTAAATTTCGTTAGAAAACATCCGTTGGTTTCTTACTAAACTTCAACTATATGCGATGGCCCTGATCACTTATCTCTTTTAGTGACCATACATGATGGATGCAATAACCACTAAATTGAAGTGCCCACGTGACTTATTCAATCTCATTATTTGCTTTTTCTAAGTTAACTTACTCTTATTAAAGCCATTTTAGGAACAGTCAAATAGTGACAGTTGGAAGATTCTGTAAGGATAGGTATACAGTCACTGAACTACTTGTAGGTCACAAACCTACACCGGCTTATAAATATCACCTATATTCTATCACAAAATCACATTTAAATCTTTAAATAGACAGGGGGAGTAAAAATTAATAGGGTGTATGTTTGCCCAAATTAATCCCATCTACACAAATTTTTTTTGTCCCCCAAAATCTGGCATGTTGCAATCATAATGCACTTTCATACAATTATCCAAACTGCGAGTCTCAAAAAGAAACCGGAACAATAATTTTACGCGACATTTAAGTAGTAAGAATGGACTCTTAAAGCTATTGACTATTATAACAGGGGGTGGGCAGGATGGAAAAAACGTGACTCTTTGATAGCACCTTTATGTGACGTATTTCCGCTCCGGTTGCTTTGTGGAAGTGTCACTGTTGTTATAGTACTCACGACCGTGGTGGAGCGAATCTGGACTTCTTGCAAACTTTCTAACTAAACACTTTCAGTCGCTCCGACAGGCAGGACACTTGTTATCGGATCCATTGATAAAAGCAGCAATGCGATTTTGAAAGCATCTCACCGTGAAAAAATACGTGAAGTGAGCGTGGAGTGAGCTGTCATTCCAACTAATGCTAAGGGATTGACATTATTGACAGCTCACTCTAAACTCATTTCACCAAACTTTTCACGGTGAGATTTTAACAGAATCAATCGGCTGGTTTGTGATAGAACTGCGATATTTTATTGTTGCTTAATAAAGCGTCTGTAATTCTGTATATAATTATGACCGAGTAGTACAAAAACAACAAAAACACGCATAAGTATAAATTAACTGCGTAAATGAGATAGTCAAAGTTAATAAGTTAATGATATTTTTTTTAATGTTATAAATTAGTGCTTGCCCGCGATTCGGCCTGATGGCAGTAATGCAATCGCTGATTGTAAAGCGCACTAGTTTATTATTAGCCTATTCACTCTAGCCTTGAAGACAATTAAATTGTAATCAAACGGGAAGACTGCCGCAGGAAAATTGTTCCAGACTATCCATGTACGCGGTATAAAAAACTATTTTGCAAAAAAAAAAAACAACCGACTTCCAAAAAACACTGCAAAGTGAAAAATAACTAATTTCGAAAGTCGGTGTCTTTGGTTTTTGTATTTTTTACCCGACTGCCGAAGAAAGGAGGGTAATTTGCCACCGACTTCCGAAATTCGAAAAGTTTTTATTTTACACTTTTTAGTTGTGAAAACTGGACGGTGACCCCAACATAGTTGGGAAGAGGCTAGCAAGGAAACGACGCAATTTTGTTTACTTGAATTTTACTCGTAATTTTAGTTTAAAAACCAAAGTGCTGAACCGATTTTGTTTTTAATTTCTATTGGACCAAACTGAAAGTATATCCTTTCACGTTAAAAAAGAATCATCAAAATCGGTTGGCGTGATATTGAGTTATTCGTCCATTTGTCGCGCACATACTTAATGCAAATTTAACACTTATACGGTGTTCTTATGGATGCCATTGTCAAAACAGGACCAAAAATATCAAAATCTGTTCAGCCAGGCGAGAGTTATGAGGTAACAAACATAAAAAAATACAGTCGGATTGGTTATCTCCTCCTTTTTTGAAGTCGGTTAAAAAGACGAGGCAAAACGCTTCGTCCGGATCGTAGCGGTTTCAACAACGTAAGGGTGGATACTCGCCGTGCGACGTAGAGCAATCTTTAATCAAAAGTTGGCTTTTTTCAAAAACGGCTGACGTCTTCCACCCAGCTGTAGCACGCATAGGAAACAGTATATTTGCAACAATCGACAACTACCATTGTGTAGTTGAGTTTATTCGTCACTTCGACAGTCACAGATACTTCTTAAGAATTTATTGGCTTTGCCCGGATTTAATGTATTTGATGTCGCACGTAATGTGACAGCTAATTGTTGGGGCAGATCGGACAGAAAGGAAATGTCTATTGTAGATGATATAGAAGTCGTAAAGTGATATATATTTAATTAAAACTGTCTGTTATAGGTGGTGAAACGGAATTTAATTTAGTGCAAGAGCGAAGAAGAGAAGAGAGTGAGAAAAGAGGAGATCAGTGTACGTTTTGTTTTTGTTTGTAACATGACGGTTTTCACATTAAATAAATAACTTCGCGTTATTAAAGAAAACTAAGTAACCGATATGAGTAATATTAGCATAATTATATCATCATCATCTGTCCAGCCTTTTCCCAACTATGTTGGAGTCAGGTTCCAGTCTAACCGGGTTCAGCTGAATACAGTATACCTATTACATGAATACAGTATATACCAGTATATTACATGGAGCGACTGCCTATCTGACCACCACAACCTAGTTACCGGGTAATACGATTACCTTTGGTAAGTCTGGTGGTCAGACTTTCAGGCTTCTGACGACCCGTAACGACTGTCAAAGATCTACGAATGACAGCCGGGACCAACGGTTTACTGTGCTTTCCGAGGCACGGATGGGTCTCGGTATGTAAAAATGGTCACCCATCCACAGACCAACCGCGGCATGCGTAGCTTAACCTGATCGATCGACCTATGCGGCTGTTATTATTTAGCCACGAGCCCCTCTCATAATTATATATTATCCATAATATTAGCATATTATCATTATCCTTTACATATAACATTACTGACCCGTATCTACCCTAATACAATTTTGTAACACACTATCAATGAAGATCTCAATCATTTTTAAGGGTATTACTAATCGCATCTACCCCGCTCAAAGTAGCAAACTTTCTGAAACTATGGCTCCTTTGCGACAGAATTTAATACTCAGCGGATACCTTTAAGATAAATAAGAAACACAAAATGTAACATCAAGTGCGTCATCATATCACTCATCAAGATCTTTAGTAATCTTACCTAATGACATTTACTCAAGATCCTGATCATTTATTTTCTCCTTAATGACTAACTAAGTTGACACCGTATCGTCAACGTCAAGTATCATTAGCTTTAAGTTAACTGTCAAAAGAACGCGTTCTAAATTTGAACAAAAACCGTCTCGGCAGACAGTGTGGCACCGCTCAACAATGCGCAGGAGTTTACGTCGAGCGTACGTATCGTTTACGCGCTAGGAAAAATAATAACCACATCTTGCTGTTGGAAAACGAAAACAACATTCTAAATTGAACCTTATTTGGAAGTTTGGACGAGTGAAAAGTTATTTGGTCAGTTGTAAATCTAAGGTTGTTACGTCATCAATCGGAAATTGGTCCTTTGAACAAATTTCAGCTTTGTTTGTGTAGTGATAAAGTAGAGTTTCGTATTGGAGTTTTTATTGTATCACCACATAAGTGTCAGGGTATCCATTTAACTGTCAGACCGTAGGAATGTCATTCATGGTAATGGATCGTTGTAGGAAGGAAGTTGCAGGTAAACGTGCAGAAAAAACAACATGAATGGATGCGCGCGCGCAGGCTTGTATAGGGGGTGGATTTTGTGGGATCTAGCCGTTTCTATGGGTCCATTCATGGGTTTTATTGGTATTGCAGTTAATAAGTTTATGTTATTAGGATGGAGAAAAAAATTAAATTACTTTGAGCGGTGTGAAGCGGGTTTTATAAGCACGGTTTTAATAATAGGGTTTAATATATTAGTGTGTGTAAACCATAGCGGCTGCAGGAAGATTTGGACAGAGTTCAGGTGAACTCATAAATCCAATTAGAAGATAACTTTATGATACCTGTATCTAAGTCTACAGTAATATTCAGGAATTGGTGAAAGTTTATATCTAGATTGCACTGAGTTAGATCTTACCTGTACCTACAATGTGTATTCAAACGACTCGAGCAGAATAAGTAAAACCGTGTTAGGTATATTTAGGTACTTTGTATTATATCAGCTGTGGTTGTTCCCCTTACCGAAATTCAATGTCATTTGTTAGGTTCTACCACAAAGACCACAGTCCATAGTCGGAAGAGTACTCAGGAATGGTAGGCGTAATGCAGGAATATGGATTTCTTTACTTTCATGAATCGTTCTATGCCTGAAGGCCAATGCTCGCACGGCACGATTGGCGCAGTGGTTAAGCGATTGACTGCTGCGCTGCGTGTTGCGGGTTCGATTCCCGCACGGGACAAATATTTGTATGGCCTACAGGGGCTACAGGTAGTTGTTCCAAGTCTGGCTGTTTGTGTATGTGAGTCACAAGAGACATTCCTGGTGTGGAGCAACGTTTTTTATATAAAAAAAATACGAAACGTTCAAAATCTAGTTGCAGATTCATCACGGCGACAAGCTCATGTCAAAAAGTTGTTAAAATGTAAAGAAATTAAAAATATTTTTGAGACTGAGATCAGACTGTGAAAGGTCTTAAAATTACAAACTTATAAAATAACTCTGGAGGGTGACTGGTGGAGGAGGAAGGCTCCGAAAGTGAAATCTGAGCATGAAGGCTCCTTTCATGCTGATTTGGTAAACAGACACGAAAATTATTGCTAATAGTCTTCTCCTCCAATTATAATTTAAGTGTCTTCAAGGCTAGAGTGGATAGGCTCATAATAAACTAGTCTGCTTTACCATCAACGATTGCAAAACTATTTACTATCAGGCGGGATCGCGTTCAAGCACTAGTTCATGTTTATAACATTTTAAAAAAAGGCATCACTAGTTTCTCCTTTCTTCTTTCTATATGTCGTCCTCATCCAGCCTGTACAGCCTGTATCACCAAGTTCCAATGACACAAGTGCCAGTCTGTTCTCACGTTACAATAAACATGGTGTCGTGTAGCCCGCGGGTGCGAGTGAGACGGCGATAGTCTTTGTATCGCCAAGATCTTTGCCACCGCTAATGACGCCTGAATCATTTATAATTAATATTAGTGGCTAGTGGTGGGACTCAATCGATATCGAGTAGGTATCGAGGAATTTAATCTATTTTACAGTTTAGAGTTCAATAGGATTTCAAGTGAAAATAAAGTTGTATTAATAGTTAAGAATAATATTCGAAAGTTAGCTGTTTTATAATCACTATCTACCATATTTCTCAATGTTCATTCATTGCGTTCATGCTTATATTTATTATTCAATTAAACTGCTAGATTTCTATTTAGTTGAGGATACCAAAGAGGTAGGAGAAAGAGATAATCTAAAAACTAGTTACGTTTCATGACTACCTCAAATAGCACATTGCTTGAACCTGCGTACAAGTGATAGTGTTTTTTAACAAAATACTCGTAGCAATCAAAATACTGCACACCATCGCATCTACTACACTTTCGCCTTGAGTTAAAGCCTGTAATGATAGTTTGTAAGGAAGATAAATAAATAAATAATAATATTTTAAATTAAATCCCAAAACCTCACCGAATGCCCGTCGAGCAAGTGGAGCACATCCCTAACATGAACCCGTCAGCGCTACTTTGATACAAAACCTATAGGTAATCCTGTTGGCTACCGTTTTATACCACACCTTTTTATTGCTAGGGATTAAAATACCCTCATCTCCTCACCCGAAAAGCAACCATAGCACCTGCGAGTTACGGTGGATTTTAGGTGGATATGAAACTGGCACAACAAACGAATAGAGTTATTAATGTTAGATTTATTGGATCTTTGATGTCGGTTGAGTTATGATGAGTTCTGTATTGTGTGACCGGATGTCGGGCCGGGCTTAATGAGCAGATACGGTTGGAATTAACTGACTTTATAGATTATTGTTGATGGCAGTGATGCGACCAGCATCGTTGACTGGGCAGGCTGGACTGGCCTCCAACTACCTAGTTGGATTGTGTGCTGCTAAACTAGCCGGTGGTCGCCACGTACAGGGCGGCGTACTTCGGTAACCCCGGTATTCTAAGGTACGACCAGGTGCAGGAGATCTGGCGCTGTACATCTCATCCTATTTCAAGTTAAACAAATATTAACTTAATTTCAATGACAATTAAGTTAATTTCAGAGTGTATGTGTCAGTAACATCAAAGGAGTTGCTGGCCTTCCTTGTGGAGCTGGGGTGTGTGAAATGGCCAATGTTCCCACACGTACCCGTGCCACTACTACACTACTAGTGCCCGTGTTACTATTACCTAGGCGATAGATTTTATGACACTATCATTTTTTTTAAATAACTAATCGTTCAGCGTGTACAGTCAACTACATGCCCATGGTAATAGTTAGACTTTGGCAGCACCTATATTTTTCGTTTTTTAATTTTTTTTCTTTTCTATGGTCTGTAAATAACACGAATTATAGTCAAAAATGCATGCTTATCATGAAACCTAGGAAATAAAACGAGATCTTCCAACAAACAATTTTAGCTAATGTTTAATTTATTTGGCATCTTGTACCTACTAACGAGTTCAGGATTCCTGAACTCGTTTTATTCTTCGTTTTCTCGTAGTCCTAATTGAACATGAAAACGATAGAAACACTCAAATAACCAAACAAAAAAATAACAACAATAAGTTAGAAAACAACAGAGTTCACTCTCGATCTTAATCATTGTGTAATTTCACCAAATGAACTGCTTCCTTTAAACTAATTTGCACCGCAGAATGTATCAACAATATTTTTTACAAATTACATAAGAACCTAGTACATAGTGTGACGTCATATGCACAATCTCCATAGTATTTCGTTCCCGTCAATTAGCTCGGTGGTTCTTTTACACCTCTTTGCTAAATCACCGTGAAGAGAACAAGTATTTAATCGACGTTGGCGGCTAGTTGGTTATGTTTACTGTGCACACATTAGAAGGGGAAAGGTTTGTTTGTCTGTCGCAAAATGATGAATTATTATAAAAAATAGTTTAGTATGGTTAAAGGCCGCCCCCAAGTCCTTCCAGGCATTCTTTTATCTACATTTGCGACATATCAGACACAATGTTAATAAATATGATTGAATAGAACTTTAAGTTCTATACAATAAAGTTCAGTTACAAACATTACAATACAACAAACAATACTAACA
>VKGM01013791.1:0-15243 GCA_007844875.1 Busseola fusca | reverse complement strand
CTATCTGACTGGCCTGTTGGTCTAGTGGTTAGTGACCCTGACTGCTATACTGGATTTCATTTTTTCTATTCCCACCCAGGACAAACGTTTGTGTGATGAGTACGATCATTTGTTCAGTGTCTGGGTGTAATTTATCTATAATATGTATGTATTTAGGAATATATAAGTATGTTTATCAGTTGTCTAGTACTCGTAACATAAGCTCTGCTTAGTATGGGACTAGATGGCGCTGTGTGAAAGTTGTGGAATATTATTGTTATTATTAATAGCAAAGGACAAATTATGTCAACCTCAGTACATACAGAATTAGTTTCCTACAGGGCCGCTAGTAAATTTGTACTCACCATTAAGCCGCTTATATCTCCTTCTGTCGTTGCCATTAGTCAGACACGCCGGTGGTCTATTTACGAGTACATAATGTATTGCAGGTAATTTCACAATAGCCCACCGATTATATATTTAAGTAAATAGCACAGATACAGTTTATATTCTACTTGTACTGAGAAAGGTAATAGCTGGCTCTAGAGTGACTAGTAGTTGAGTGATTTGTGGATATTTTGGTCTAGTTTTGAATCATAATACAAAATTATCCTTCAATCAGAATTGCCATTGGTCCCGGCTGTCATTCGTAGATCTTTGACAGTCGTTACGGGTCGTCAGAAGTCCGAAAGTCTGACCACCAGTCTTACCAAGGGGTATCGTATTACCCAGTTACTGGGATGTGGAGGTCAGATAGGCAGTCGCTCCATGTAAAATACTGGTATTCAGCTGAATCCGGTTAGACTGGAAGCCGACCCCAACATAGTTGGGAAAAGGCTAGGCAGATGATGATACAATGTGTCAATGTTGTTAGCCTTTTTGGTTGACAGCGATGCGGACTAATTTTTGATGATGATTCTTTTGCTTGTTATTTCATACTCATGTACAGACGACAGCAGGTCTAGTTACCCGAAACTGTCAAATATTCCCATTCAACCTTGAGCCTTAAATCTAATAAAGAAATTTGACAGATTGTAGTACCAGCTTGATGTGCTGTCGTTTGTACATATTATTATTTTAAATGTTAGCTTATATTATTCACGAGGAATTAAATTATTGAACAAAAAACATAATAATTGTTGTATAGAAATGGCTTTGTTCTGAAAAGGGACGACTATTGATAACCGCGTCGTAGGCTCACTGTTTCACGTGGTCGGTTTGTAGGTGGAATCCAGGATTTTCCCAGTGGAGACCAAGAATAAGTGTCATATAAAAGTCAAATTGGTAGAGCCCTTGTGCTTGCTTGCATACTTAGTAAGTCACTCAAGGCCATCACAATTTTTACTTTTTCGGTATCTCTTCCAGCCAGTAGCAATGATAATAATTGGTGCACTAGCCTCATGACTAGCCCGAATCGAATATTTAACTACAAAACATTGTCCAACACTGTAAAATTCGACCATAGCAGTCCACCGCAGGACACGCCATTCAACTCGATTTTTGGCAACTCTCATCCAGCTACTACCAGCGAATATCGTCGCTCCATCTCCCCTGCCCTCCTAAGGGCATCCCCCCTTTTTTTTTGGTGGGTGGAAAATCATCAAATGACCTCTCCCGCTCTGGGCGGAGCGAAAGGGCGTGTCAGACTTTTACTGACTAATACCCACCCATGTTCCTTTACTTGCCTATGCTCCAGGGGCCCCGGTATCTCTTTCGAACAACCGCAGCAGGGCATCCCCTTTACGTTTACCGATTCGCGATCTCCACTCAAGAACACGTCTACCCCAAAATTCGAGCATAGAACTGCAAATATTGAGGGGCCCGTGGCTAAATAATAACAGCCGCACAGGTCGATCGATCAGGTTAAGCTACGCTTGCCGCGGTTGGTCTGTGGATGGGTGACCATCTTTACATACTGAGACCCCTCCGTGCCTCGGAAAGCACGTTAAGCCGTTGGTCCCGGCTGTCATTCGTAGATCTTTGACAGTCGTTACGGGTCGTCAGAAGCCCGAAAGTCTGACAACCAGTCTTACCAAGGGGTATCGTATTGCCCAGTAACTGGGTTGTGGAGGTCAGATAGGCAGTCGCTCCATGTAAAATACTGGTATTCAGCTGAATCCGGTTAGACTGGAAGCCGACCCCAATATAGTTGGGAAAAAGGCTAGGCAGATGATGATGATGATGATGATGATGATGAAGCTCCCCAGTAAGCAGAACTACGAATAGCAATTCAAAGTCAGCAAAGTAATCCTCAAGAAATTATGTGCCAAAATGTCAAAGTTATAACGCCCTTTACATAAAGATCATTTTGCTGTAATAAACAAATTAAAGAGCACAGAAAACAAACGAAAAAGAACAAAGAAGATAGTAGACACAAAAATCATAACACTATTGTGTACCTTAAACAAAATACGAGAATATTTCTATATATTCGCAGGTTTATTTCGTCCCATAGGAGTCATCCACTATGACTATCGGGCCATTCGGGACCAATTAGTTTCCTAGTTATGAACTTTTCATCTGTCAGATTTATACACCCCCGGAATTGGGAATTGCTTGGTCAAATATTTACGACTTTTTAAACTACCTGAGCCAGGTCGGTGTCCTTTGCAAGTGTTTATTTTTTAAAATTATTCCTGCGTGACAAATTAATGCTTACGGAATAGCGGGTAATTCAGATTCACGGGTATATTGAAATCATGACTACTGTTCGCAATTGTTGTAAAATGTGATTGTGAATTGTTCGGAGAAATATATTTTAAGTTCAGCTTTATTTAGTAACTATTGGTTAAATGGAAGAGTGAATTTTATATACCTACAGTGGACTCCAAAAGCTAGTTGAAATTTTTATACTTCAGCTATGCCACATTATTTCCAAATTATCTCCTAAAGGATTATTTGATATTTTTTTATGATCAACTCGTCCTATCACAGTCCACTGCTGGACATAGGCAGAGGCCTCTGGAGGAGTCTGGGAGAGCCCAGACTGCGCCACAATACTCTGTCCTCCATTGTATCCAGTCTATCCCAGCCACCTCCCACCACCTTAGGTCGTATATCCATCTATCTGTGGGGCGTCCCACACTACGCATGCCGATACGCGGTCTCCACTCCAGAACTCCTCTGCCCCACTGGCTATCGATCATTCGACATACATGACCAGCCCACTGCCACTTCAGTTTGCTTACTATGCAAGCTATAATAATAATAATAATTTTTTTACCCCGCAGGGCAGCATGTGGCGAGCTGTTGGGCAGTAGCGACTCCACGGACTCTATCTCTTGGGCGAAGTTTTGTTCCTCATTTCTGGCTTGCCTTTATTGGCCGACTGGACTGAACAATGATGAGGAACAGAACTTCCACCTCATTCTTGCCTTTATTGGCCGGCTTGAGTGGAGATTCGCAAGAGCAAACGTGCTCGGTTTTTTTTTATTTATATTTTGCAATCTTACTTAACTCTCACTGTTTATGTTATACATATTCGTTACTATTTTTTATCTGATACGTATTTATTTTATTTATGTCTGCATACTCAGGCCACGTTGCAGTTTAAGATTGTTTTACATCCGTCACCTCACACATCAGGTTCAGTTGAAAACCAGCGTAAGGCACTAGTTGTATGTATCTGTATGTATCTGATGATGTGTGTCTTTTAGTCTGTGCTAAATAAATGTATTTTCTTTCTTTCTTTCTCGGGGGAAGGAAGTATTCCAATAAGATGCTGGTAGGAATCTTGACCGTACTTTCGGGGTTGTCCTGATAGTTGTGGAATACCTCTCCACTCTTCAAGCACCTCCATACATGTTGCCCCCTTGTCGCTACGACACTATGTGCTACCGGCCGTTTTCGGGGCCCATCATTGAGTGTGCAAGTCACCCCCTGCCAATTCACCTGTGTATATTTATGTATACCTAACATTGGTCAGGCAGGGGATATAGTTCTTTCATAGTTCAAGGTAACCAATCCATCATAATCACCAAAACCTAATATGCCCAATATGTTTTATTTCCATGTTCTGCAATAGTGCTGTACCAACCGGGGGTTGTCGTTGGCTGCATTTTAATAGAGCATACAGGGATAATCGTCGGTTGATGCCTCCTCATCATTTAAAATTGTATAAGGGGCCTTTACGAGTTGGCTTTGGCCTCTCGAACGCCTTCTAAAGGTCCGAGACCCCAGGGGCTCGAGATGAGTCAAAAACAAAATAATAATACCTAATACCTAAATACTTCTTTATAACTTTTTGTGTATCAACTTCCACAGTATCCGTAAAGACCTCGAAAACAAAATCATTAACTCTAACAAAAAACCGATAATTACGCCACTAACCGTTAATCTACATTGATGATGTTATAAAACTTCCAGTCACTGTTGTTTACATAACATAAATATGGAGGTAGATACGAGCACTAGAATAAAGCTATTTTTGGAAGACGGTCAATTATTGATTATGTATTTTTTTTATTCTTAAGCAGTGATAAGGCGGGAGGAAACGCCAGGTTGTCACCACTGTGTGGATCGCCCTGAGGACACGTTGGAGCATACGGTGGAGGTCTGTCCGACCTGGGCGGAGCACCGCCGTGTCCTCGTGGCGGCGATAGGCGGCGGCGATATCTCGCGTCCGGCCCTGATCCAGGCCATGGTCCGGAGCGAGAGTGCATGGCAGGGCGTCACCTCCTTCTGCGAAGTAGTAATGCTCGCAAAGGAGGAGGCGGAGCGCGTGAAGAAGAGGCAGTCGCAGCGTCCTCACGCTGAGAGCGCTGCGACGACTCACGAGACGCCCTGGTCGTCGGGGGATAATAACGAACTCCCGGCCACCGTAGGCGCGGACTTGCGGATTGCGAGCAATGGGTAGCTCGCCGCCCGGTAAGGACCAGGCCCGGGTCGACGGCGTGTTGTGTCCCACTCGCGCCTCAAAGAGATGTCAGCACAGCGTATCGGGTTCCATAAAATCAAAGCATTTATTTCAAATAAACCAATTACAGGTACTTTTGAATTGACAAATTAAATTGTCACTGATTGACCGACCAGCACCCTAATTGCGTAACACACTATTAATCGGAATCTGCATCATTTTGAAGCAAATTTCTAAACCATTGCTTCATAAGTTCGAAAAATTTGTCTGCACTACACGTAAATAACGCAATGAATGCAGATTGCGGTCCAAACGATACCAACTAGTCTCAATCATTTGCCGAAAATGAGTTACGCAATTAGGCTGTTGATTTGAATAAACTGCTGGACGAAAACATAGGCACATCTTGTTTTTACCCAAGATAATATATTGTACTAGATGCGAATTAAATATACATCCTTCATCAAATATTCAATCAAGTCAATACACGAATCACTGTAACATTTAGAGGACTGCATTGATAAAGGAAAAAGAACTGCAACTGGCAATACACAAGACGAAGAATCTGGTAGCTAATATTAGCTACCAGAAAACAAAAAACAGAACTAAAACACAAGTAAATGATTAACTGAAACGAATGCATTCGTTAATCAAAACAACACAATAAAGATGTAATCCTTCAATAGCGGGCACGTTCCCGCCACCTGCCCCGACAGCTGTACGAATTTACATCTGACAGTGAAAAATTTCTCCCCCGACTACACCCTGCAAGTGAACAGATGTTTTAAAATTATGGTGAGCAACTTACACAGACAATTTGGAAATTTCACTAAACGCTCATAAATGTAAACTGTAGCTGTGAAACTTGTATTTATAATTGCGATAATTGAAGGTAGTTTTCAAAATTGATCGCGGTATCGGTATTAGAGATGATTTAGAAAGTACAGAAAGTTGATATGAATAAACGGTATCAAATTGTTGTGATAGAATTATAATCACTGTTGAGAGCAAGTTGAAGGATAAATACGAACATTATTTTTCTAAAAATGCTTGAGAAATGATATTAAAGTTTTTAAAAGAAAAAACATAAAAAACATCACAAAGGTAAAATTCGCAATAAGCTTTCAAGAGTTGCAAACAAGAAAAAAGTATCGTAAAAACTGGATAAGAAAATAATAAAAATTAATAAATTCCGACCTCAGAAAGGCCTCTGACAACGTTAAGCTTCTTCATTACAGTATCTAACAGAGTTCTCATTCCAACTTAATTTGCTTCAAGAATCTTGACGAATTCGTTTATGAAATTAATTCCTTGAAACGCACCCAAAGAAGGGCCCTCTTAACTGAAAGTGCCGAAGACGAGCCGAGTCTAATATAATTAATCTCATCCCACCTTTAATCCCCTATTTCGAGCCTGATCTTATTGAGACAAGGTTGCTTTCATGTTCCTCAAAGACCGTTTGTATTGTAACCTTGTGAGCCCAAATTAGGCTTACATGTGACTGCCACTTTTGTTTTCATTTGCATGTGTGTTATTCAATTCAATGAACATGTTTTTGCCTATGATATCGAACCCAAGCATACTATATTCGGCCTACGTAAACACCCACATTAACGCAACTAAACGACGTATCTATTCAGTGGAAGTGGTACCACATCTCCGCCGGTGCGTCTGGAAAGGAAATTGAGCTGAAAATAAATCGCCCTTACAACGAACTTATACTAAAATAGTCGAACATTCGACGGCTTCCATCTCTCTGCCACCATTACCATATCCTGTGCAGCGATGTGTTGGACTGAGTGCGCGTGCTCATAACACTATCTTTTGAATATTTTTCTATTCCAGAAAAGTGCCTTTGGATGTAAACCTTTAAAAATATAGTAATGGAATCCCATAACATTTTTGCCTTTGCCGTTTTCAGTCGAACTTAGCCTGAAATTGGGCCATATTGACTTTGACATATGCTGCATGCTAGTTTTAACTTACGACTCCTCTATTCCATACTAAAGTATTATGTAATAACGGTTAATTATGGCTGGGAAGGTAATTTACTTCACGCCAAAGCATTACAATATTGCTATTATATAGCATGACTTGAACATTGTGGCTTGACGAGGGGCGGTCCCGGTGACATTACATCGTTAATCACTCTCATTCTTCATAAAGAAAATTTTGATTTTCAATTTGAATGGCCCACAGTGATTACCAAATCCAATACTTGTTGATAAATGACATTGGTTAATTAAAATTTCCGATACCTTTGACGTGACGGGCTTTCTTTTACTGAAACAAGTTTGTTAATAGATGGATTTAATGTTAAGAGAGAAATTGATTACCGAAGCTCCACTTAAATATCTTTTATCATGTCTCTCAATGCCTACATCTGCATGTTCATTGCTTTGTCGATATCGATGCATATGTTTTGTTTATCCAATAAACCGTATATTTGTGGAAACATATTGACATTTGCATCCTTGGGAACCCCAACCATCTGAGATAACTTATTATTTCTTAGTTTATTCTCATCTTCTTACACTTCCACCTCCTTTGCCCTTTAATTTGAAATATGTTTAAAGGTCCGGATGTGACTTTTTTATTTGTTACTATCCCTTAGGGTTGTGCTTTTTATCATCCTGTTTGAGTAGAATTAGGCTGGATTTGGTATTAGCTACAGATGTTCGTTTTTTAATTTCCTCTGTTTTTGTTTTGACTCTTTGGAGTGGCTTTTTACTTGCTTTTCATTTGTATTTTTTGTATGCTTAGTTTAGTATAAACATGTTAACTTTTTCATCTAAACAAATGTTGGATTACGAAAGAAGTTTGGTTTTATGGCCTGCTGGTTTTACACTGTTTTCACCTAATGCCAAAATATGGCATCTAGTTGTTATCTCTTCTGATACGATAAGCTATTTACATCTTTAAATTAACGTAACTAACTATTCATTTCTCTAAATTATCAGAAAGAAATAAGATCATACTTTCAACTAGTCCATTAAACCGTAATACATTGTGTGTTTTCTTTTTCATCTTTCTTTACAAGCTCATCTGAATGAGTAACATAAAAAGTATTTTTTGTGAAACAAGACACCGTTACATCTGCGTTCATTTTGTTTTATATTACAACTACCTACTTCTTTACATCTTTTGGCTTCAGAATGACTTCATTTTACAATTCCTCGTACTATTGTTGTATCATCATGATTCAATTGTTTTAGTTGAGCTAGATTGAAATGAGGACAAATTAATTTATTATTTGTTCTAGCATTATCGCATTTAACACTATTAGCAATTATAAAATAGATTTTTAAATCAGACTTGTTGCAAACAAGTTTCAATCACGACTAAAAAGGATAATATTAAGAAAAACGGATGTGTTAAGTAAGATAACCTTGAAGTAAGATAAAGTTAACTCTATACGCTATAGTTACGTCATAATCTGGCATTTAACTTAAAACAACTAAGTAAAATACTTAAAACACGCGAGCTTGGAATATTTCACACGGTGGAACATATTATATTAAAAAGCAATTTTATGTAGCTAAAAGCTCTTGTTTTTGCTGACATTTAAAAACGATAAGTGATGACCAAATTGTTTATACTATCGAACCCGAGACTATAAATTTGTATCGCGTAAGTCGATTCATTCGTACTTCAAGATGAATTTGAACCAACAATCTATAGGTGCTGACTGTACACATTGTACATACATACATACTCTAGCAATCCTGTAACCAACAATTGATTAAAGTAATCTATTAAAGCTTAGAAGAAACAGTGTTCAACATTAATCCCTAAAAAAAAAAAAGAAAATATATATTAACATATCTTCGTTTCAAACTCAAGAAAGCACTGTTGCTTACCAGCAATCTCTTGTCTACACAAACCTCGTCTAATACCCCTCTCAGTGTCATCTTGCACAGTGCTCGTTGAGTATCTCGCACCTGACGGGATGAGTGTGAATTGCAGGTGCCTCACTCTGATTAATGCCCTCTGGCACACTGCCAGCCAAGCTTGCAACAAGTCTGCCTCAGTCTGCGCCGTCTCCAATGGATTTTTACTCGGAAACGATCATGTATTGTAAACAATATTTAGTGGTATTGAAAAAAGAATACGGACTTTGTACTTGGACATCAATAAAAAAACATTTTGTAGAAATAAGCTTATCTTATAGTGTTGAGGCTTTAAATGACTCCGTTGCTCGTTTGGTTTTGGCTATCGAAATTATATTAACAACAAAGATGTCATGACTCATTTGTATAATAACTTCAGGTGCAGACCTGTTATCATTTTCTTCTTGTAACTCGTTATCGTCATTGTTCATGACAGAACCACTCGATTCATCATTACAATTTCTGCTATCTACTGTAAACATAATGCCTTCGCTAAGAAGAGCTACATTCTTACCATTGTTATTCCGAAACAAAAATATCATCACAAAGCTTTCTAATGTCTAAACATACAGACACTAATAGTATACTTGTACCATCACTCAGACATCTTATCTCCCCGCCAAATCCGAAGACGTTTCTTAAGATTAAATCTCAGATAAAAACCTTGTCCATTTGCATAGCACCCAAATTAAAAAAGAAAATTAGGTGTTTGATTATTATCTGTACCATGAATTTTATTCCATTAAAACAAAATTGTTGTTTATTTTTATTATCCTGTATGTCGTTAAAATGTGGTAATTTGATTAAATCATCAATTGCCGCTGTTCTCATTTGTTCTTCTATATACTTTATCACGGTTTATTTCTTTGGAGCTGGCAGCTTGCCGAAAGACATTGAAAATGATGCGACGTTTGTGGATACTATAAAAAATAATAAACCAAAATTATTATGCAACTACTGGCAATTTCGGTAAAATATTGTACTATAATTTTATTGAAGTGACAGAAGTGTCACATAAAATAAGTGGATGTCATCACTCGATAAACGTTACACGAATTCACGTCCATGTCACAGACGGCATGTAAAACGTTTTTAATGATATTTAAAAAATATTTTCTCACTTTTTTATGCTCTTGTAAAGGCAGAGTTAACGCATGTTAAGTTCCCTCAGCGTCTCACGTACACTTTTTAACAAAAGTGCATCTGTCTCAAGAACTTCGACCCATTTTGTTCGGTCGTGTCGCGATTAGTCAAGGTGTCCATTCCGGGCGGTGTCGTATCAAGCAAAGACACTTGGTGTAATCCATGTGCCATATTTGGCACTACAATTAGCTGTCATTTTATTTTCCTTTGTGCACGTTTTGTCTGTGTTATTGTATGACTGATGCTTGGGATTTCTTTTATGTATGAAATTGTTGCTGTGTGATTGTACGTTTCGTTAATGGGTAGTTCCGTGTTTATTTTGTTTAGTTGTTTGTATGCGATCGTAAATTCATCAGCATGAGAAATACCTTAATTAATGCATTTCTTCTCAATTAAACTTATCATACTCTCACTATCTTAAATACTTACTTGATATATGGTACCAGTTGTCTTATCTTCCTTATGGGAATTGACGGCACCATAAATCCTATTATCACCTTACTCCTTTGAAGAGAATAGAAAAGAAACAAAAATAATCGATTAATTCAACATACGATTCGAACCTTTCGAAATATAAGACAAGATCTCCAAACGATTTGTCAATAGTAAAATAATAAATCAAGTGCATTCGACGAATTTAAATGAGCGTCGATTAAACTGCTTCACCTGTACGATATTTATCTTTAAATATGTAAATGTGTTGTTTGGTCTGTGTATGATAACTTCGTAAATTAGATATATTACCGTTAGTTATGATGTAAATAAGCAGGCTAATCATGTAAATTAATCGTCAAAAACATTAATTCTGCATTCATTAAATGATTGATCAAACAACAACCTATCATTTCTGAGATAACTTTAATTTCTTATTTATTCATAAATATACCTCAATATCTTACAAGACATTCCTCAAACAAAATTAACATGTTGCATTTGTTAAGCGAATCAAAATGATCAAAACCCAAAAAAATAAAAGATATGTGATGACGCCTCTCCGATCCTTGACCCTCAGTTACTAACAACTCAAGACCGCCATAAAAACTAATTAAAGTGTTGGAACAAAGGATACGGTACCAGAACATATTATTATAGAGTTATCAGCCGAACAAAGGGTCGATGTGTCTAAGAAAGCCGTTTTAATGACTCCATAAGGTCTACGAAGCGTAAACAATGACAACGAGAACGTAGAAACATATTTAGATGATGCTACTCCTTTTATGGTGTACAGCCATTAGATGTAAGTAAATGGACCTAGGTAGGTAAAATGTAGATGCTTCAATCAAACAGAACTATGCTCATGGTGAGTTCTTTTTGAATTCCCCTGCAGTTAATGATTTCAATTATTTCCAGGTTCTCGTCTATCGTCTTTCTTTATTGAATTTAGAAAAAGGGTCACAGAAATAGGCAGATCTTTATTCCTGAAAATTCGTTTCTTGGAAAAATAATGTGGAGAAATCAATTCCTTTGTATATAATCCAATAGAATAAAGGTTGATTCCGCACAATGACACGATTTTTTGCTGAATTCCATTTTTATTTACCCTCAATGTTCTTTGAATAGGTAACAGCTGACAACATTAAAAGTGGTCAATTATCGATGTCGTCAACTCAGCATAAATATATCGTAGGTCGTAGCTATCACCGTGTGTGTTGTCAGCGATTTATATTCATCGACTGACGGTATCAATATTCAATTTATATCCTACAATAATGTCAACCGCTAACCAATGATTATCATCGGTCCTATCGGTAACCTCAGAGTAATGCGATACAACGATCTGTCATCGACGATACAATTGATTTTGGTCTGTTCAACTTTGGGCACCAGTGTATTTGTCATTTAGTGGAATTCCTAACGCATTTCCATGTTCTCACGGCGCTGTAGACGCATTTGTCAAGTTTTCTTGCCTTGCTAAGAAGGAATTTGTATTAGAATTTAGTGTAGGTATTTGTTTATTGCCAACATTATTGATAACTTTAACGCTAGCAATAATATTTAGTTTAGTAATTTGCTTATTACTGTCGTAATCAGCATTTGCTGTTTCCATATTTTGCCAGAGCTATTACATTTCATTTTAAACTACATTACTTAAATAAGTATGTACTTCAACATTTTGTCACGTCACGTCACTCGTACTAATTTCTAGTAATTAATTTCTGAACACTCGCATATCCAAACATATTATTATTAATTGAAACCCATAATAAATATTAACTTTTAGAAATTGGATGACTGTACAATAGAAACGGAGGTTACTACGCTTGACAGGCCAATCCATCATGCGCCGCTTGTACTATGGATACAGTTAAACCACCTCCGGTCCAATCAGGGTTTTTATTTGATGTCAACGGCCGCTCAATAACGAGAACAGAATCACGCCGTAGACACACACAATCAATGCTAATAAAAATTATATTAATCACCATCATGTACAATGGAGGTTGTGAAGCGAAAACGATTTTTTTTTTCGCAAGTAGAACTCGTTCGTTTTTGCATGATACGCAATTACGAGTAACGACTCTAATATGAGTTCAATACGTTCTCGCTATATCTCTATTGAACGCATTTGAATGGTGATAGGAATTTAGCTTTCTAATGCGAGCTTTGTCGTGAGGCTTGGTATTCGGCTTAGTAGTCGATGTGTTTATCAGATTTATCACTACAATAATTATAAGCATGTCATGACGCTTCAGAATTTTCGAAACTGCATAATCATCTCTGACCTAAAGTGCGTTCGTGGAAATACAAATCGATAATGTCTCGGCCGCTTATGGTCGGTGTTCCGTTACGTATTGATGATCGCGTAGCGTCACCGCGTTAACAACTGCTAACAAGCTTCACATCGCACATATCGCGAAAATTTGCACAGTGTTATTATGACGTCTTCGTGAAATTCCACGTAACACGCTAAAAATACAACTGACGACTCGTATAAATCTTCTGGTTTTTAAGAGGTTCTGCGGTTCTGCCGCGACCTCACGTATGTACCCCTTGTTCAAAAAACTGAGTACATTCACAGAGAACAAGAGAATGCTTAAATAACTGTCAGAGCTATCGTGTTTTTGTCTGGTAAATCTCGTTAAAAATTGAGAGGAATGCACAAAAACTGGCTTTCGTTTAAACAGCTGTCCGGTAAAAAGATAAAATAAAGGTCCTCACAACGTCCGTGCACTCGAAATGCAAACGAGACGGCAGAGATTGGCAAAATTTTGCCGCAACGTGCGGTGCGCCTGACATTCCCAATTTACGTCCTCCTCCACTTTGTATTCCAAAAGTGAACTTGAACACTTTTGACATTAATATCCTTTTCTATTTAGTTCTTTGGCATTATGTCATCGTGTAATAAATTGGATGCAAGCGGCGGCCCATCAATCTCGTTAGCTTCTGTAACCTGTATCTACGTCAATGTCAATAGCTCGACAAGGTGAGGTCGTTTACTATCCATTGACGAATGATTTGCAATTTCGTCTGCGGTTCCTACATTTTGTCGAGTCTTTATAGCGAGCCGGGTAACGATGGCCTTACTCGTGGCCCGGGGTAATTTAGGACTATCAGTTGGCCCCGCTTTCACTACTGATGAATGACCCGGGTCTCGCGTCCCTTCACACTTCATGACGTGCTATAGAGCGGCACAAATCGCTTCCCTTTCATCGCTCTCGCTGTCTTGTTTACAAGAAATTTCATTTTAAAGGCTCTTGTTAAGGTGTCAACAGTGGTGGCGTCTGCTAAGAGGTTCCAATATGAATTTTCGCTCGACAGTATCAATTTCGCAACCGGCAATTGCTCTGTCAGTCGCGAATTATCAATGCAACAATTACGGCTTTCGATGTTGATCTGTTATTACCATACGTCTGGTATCCGATGCCCGGGGGACTCAACAGATTAATCGATTGGATAGTCACTTTCTCTCGTGGGGTCAGGTATTGTTGACGCTAATGTGACTGGCGATTGTCGGCGGTCGCCATGCGAAAGTGGTTGTTGTTTAGCGTTATCAGTTTGTGGGTTTCTCTGTAGCATAATAGATGATCGGGAAACGTGATCGCTATTTCCCCTTCGCATTGGCCAATTAAATTTTACAATGGAACGAATAAAATATGTTTAAAGTACGAGGCTTAGGACAGAGTATTGTGGCGCAGCATGGGGAGGCCTACGTTCAGCAGACTGCGATAGGCTGAGTTGAGTGTACGAGTTGGACGCTTACATAATCCTATGCTAAGAAGTTATTTAGAGTACCCATATCCGGAACTCACGCGATATTTTAGCGAACAGGCGATAACTGTTCAGTCCAACATGACTGGTTTATTTAATCAATTACTATCTACGATGCTTATTTTATCACTCACCGCCCGTCGACGTTTAGCTTGCTCCGTTGATGTAATGCAAATTCGATTTGTAAGCATTGAAACAGGTGTTGATAAATAATTTAGTAATTAGAATTATTAAACGTGACAGGCGCAAAATATATCATGTAAAATAATTTATTAAATCAGATTAGTTTCCTTAGAGATTTTCTAGAAAAAAACAGAAAATATCACAAAGAATATCTCGATAATTGTTCTGAGGAATTTATATTGAAACTATAGTTTTAAATTGAAATGAAACTACTTAGTTATAAAACTAGGTGATCTCTAAAAGGTAGTTCAGAACAAACAACATCCTACTGTTTAATGTCTTAGCGTTAGTATCTAATCAGAGTTGGTAATTAGACGGCAATTGTAGGTTAAGCTTTCCAAGTGCTTTCTCTAGTTTAATTAGCGCTATTAATTGGATTGCTTCTTTTTGTACACTAAACAACGCTTTATTTGAATATACAGAGTGACAACGACACGCAAACTGTAACACTGTAACCATCAATTCAGTACAGATAGCACCATTCACGACGACCCGCCCAACTCTTCTTTTGAATGCTTAAAGAAGTGTGAAACATTCCACTACTATTTTAGTTTTGTCGATTCACAGTAATTACTGATTAGTGGGTGTAATTAGTGAATATCGAAAAACTAAAACACGTGTATGATTATAAATAGCGATAACCACTGACGATTAGGAGGGGAGTGGGGCGCGTCTTCGTGGATGGCATTATCTGTACACGACTCTACTCCCAGCGTAAAAAAATATCGTTAGTTACCAAAACAATCTCAGCTTGTTCATAAAAAAGTGCAATATATCTACGTGGTCAAATGTAGTGATTGTACAGAACAGTATTTTTAGGGTTCCGTAGTCAACTAGGAACCCTTATAGTTTCGCCATGTCTGTCTGTCTGTCTGTCCGTCCGCGGATAATCTCAGAGACCGTTTGTACTAGAAAGCTGAAATTTAGTACCAATACGTACATCAATTACGCCGACAAAGTGCAAAAAAAAAAAGTGGAAAAAAA
>VKGM01013790.1:0-15254 GCA_007844875.1 Busseola fusca | reverse complement strand
GCGAACTACTGGTTATATTATACCGAGACTTATTAATAATCTACCCTCAGAATTAACCAAATGTATTACACATAAAAATATCAAATGTAAACTTAAGCAATATTATTTAAGTATTATTTAGGAATGATTGTATCTATTTAAAGACTAGATGTTGTAAACTACAAAAACGCATACACATAATATGCCTCATTGTTCGATATTGAGTTAGACTCTTTGTAGCACAAGTTTAAACCTTAGTGGTTTTTTGTTGCTAGTTCATTATATAATCCTGTATTTTTTTCTATAAATGATAATAAAAAAAAAATAAAAAAAAAATTGTTTTTTATTTATTATTTCCAATAATTGAACAATTACTGTCCACGATATCTCGAGACCATCTCGAGATATCTCGAGACCATCTCGAGATATCGTGGACAGTAATTACAGTGATGACCAATCATCACTGTCTAATCTCATGTGCGTTGCGAGCAGTAGGCAACCCGCCCCCTCACCCCTGTCGCCACCTAAGGCGCGGCCAACTAGTTCCGCGCACACTATAATACAATATATGTCATTGTTTTTGCGTTTTATTATATTTTATTTTATCACATGCACAAAATAGAAATAAGTCCTAGAAAGTAATAATTCGGCAATGTGTAATATACAGCACATCAAAATTATCGACAACTTTGTGGCAAACCTGGCAAGGTCCAGTACACTGGACATGCATTTTCAGGAAATGAGTTATACCAGATTTATTAAATTATTTTTTATGTCCTAACAACTCCTAGTAAAGCCGAAAATGTGAAAAAAAACATGAGTTTTTAAAATTTTTCTTCTTGCCAAATTAAGGGTTAAACAGCCAAAGAAAATGAAAAAATCTAAGGATATTTTATGCTTTTTGCGGTGAAATATATATTGAAGAAGACGGTAAACCGATTGAAAATTTGATTCAATGTGACATTTGTCAACAATGGTGTCACGAAGATTGTTCAGCTTTTGATGGCACTCAATGGTATACCTGTGACAATTGCCATCTTAATGTTTTAATTTTATGGTCAAGTTCTTTTTTCCAGTTTATCAAAGTTTAAGTTAAGTTTTCAGAAATTGAATATATATTCACTTTGCCCGGGTACTGTATCCACTTTACCCGGGGTCGGTACACCGGGTAAAGCGGACAAGGCCGAAACGAATAATTTCGTACTTTTTAAAATTTTATGTGCAGTTGATTATTGTTTAAATATTAATGGTAACAGATGTTCATGTTTATAAGAGCAATAAATAAAGACTGATTTGTGATAATTGTTTTGTTTTTGTATTGGACCTGTACCTTTCCTGCTATAACCTTAAATACCTTAAGCCTTAAGGTATTTGCAGTAAGGGAAGGCCAGGCAAAGTGGATACCTTAAGGCTTAAGGTATCCACTTTGCCCGGCCTTCCCTTACTGGGTGGTCACACACTTGCAACAGACAATTGGTGTACAAGCTTGGAGCTGCCAGCTGGCCATTGAACTACTTGATAAGGACACTCATTTGGTGGGTAATTTGAGGGAAAATAGAAAAGGTTTGCCGAAAGCGGTAGCTGGAGTCTTCCAAATTAAAACCTGACGAAGTAATAGTTAGGGAGAATGAACGAGGAATATGCGTATTGAAGTGGAAGGACAAAAGAGATGTGCTGATGTTATCCACGAAACATTCTAAAGGATTTTTTAAATAACTAAAAGGGGTAAAGTAATTCGCATACCAAGAATGGTTTTAGCCTACAACAAAACAAAAAGCGCAGTCGATATGAGCGATCAACTGGCAGCAAATTCCTCGCCATTACGTAAAACGGTTAAATGGTATAAAAAATTGGGAATAGAACTTATATTGAATACAACAATATGTTAATGCATGGGTTATGTACAACGAAAATAAAAAAAAGTGCAAGTATACTGCCCAGATAACAAAGAATGCAGTAATTTTGGAGGATGGACCTCTTGGGATGACATTTCTGGGGAAAAGTGATTACATGAAAAAAACATATTATCATAAAAGAATTCACTCGAAGTATGTTTTTTATGTAATGATTTTCGCCGTACTTGCATAAAAACTGCTTCAAGGATAAGAAAAAACGCAGTATTAAACATGGGCTAAGAAAGAATGCAGTACTTGCAAGACTACCCTAAAACAGAATGCAGTAATATCCACTACTTCATTATATACATTTTATTACATACATACATTTTGTTTTAAATTCAGTAGACAAATTGCTAAATGAAAACGCAGTACTCCACATTACTGTATTTAAGTGTAGTAAAGGCTTGCGAAGTCGTAACAGTGCGATCCATTGCCGCGTTTTGTCTTAGTAAATCAGTTCGGCGACGTCATTCGGTAGAGTAATTAAGTGTGCCACGAGCGGAACTCTGGTGCGCCTCTTGTTGTTTTTTTGACGCAACGAAGTTTGGGTGAGTATACCTAATTATGAGTCTACTCTAACTTCAATCGAGTAGTTTATAGCAATTTAATGACATTCACATTAGTTTGATATTAATACCAGGAATGTTATAGGTAGATACAGAAGTCAATCTAATACTCGTAGGTACTATCTACGAGTATATTGTGGATTCAACAACACTAGCGCGAGCGCTTGGCGCCGTGCGTAGGTTAGGGTATGAAAAGAGAAGTACCTACATAAACGAATTTAACTTAGGTACCTATCTATTTCAATTTTTAATGCCTTCTTCATAATTCTTCCTTAACACATTAACTGCCAAGCAAATTTGACATATATGTTTCATTTGGGCCATTTGGTATATAAATAGTATATGTTCTGGTATATATGTACACAATTATTTTTTAATTATTTGCATATTTTGGAAATTATAAAAGATTTTTTGTTTGCGGTCACCGGTGTCCGTCGCGGCGTGCAGATTGAATTTTGCTTCACAGCGCCGCGCGGGTCGTTTTGCCGGTCACCTGTCTCTTTCGCACCCCTTTCTCTGATTGGCCAAACGGTGCGGCTAGCGCGATCGCGTGACCTTTGTTTACTTTATTCGCGGAAGTGAATCGTGTTGTTTATTTCAATTACGAGTGCATAAATAATATTTTTTTTTTCAAGTATTTAGTTACTGTGTTGTGTCCGTATAATGGAATTTGATAACTTTGAGTTAACACAGGATGATCTGTCGTATTTGGACCGTTTGGAATTAGAAATTACCAAGAAAAATGAGTGCCGCGTACTGGGAGTGAAGATATGGATATGGTTTTTCCATATATTCCTGATATTAGTTTCGATTCTGATAGTGCGGATGATTGTCTACAACCAGTGCGTAATAGAAAACGTCGCCGCATCCTATCGGAAACTGATAGTTAGGATGAAATAATACAGCCGTCGCCTCGTGGTTCTACATCATCTTCGGGAAACTGGTACTCCCCATCTGGTAATCAACCCAAAATAATACCTTTTACGGAAACACCAGGTTTTAAGCCTTTTTCTTTACGCCATATCTTGTCATGTTCTGGACCAAGTGATTTTTATAGCTTGATGGTTCCTGACGATATTTTTGAGCGCATAGCGAGGGAAACTAACATATATGCCCAACAACTTATAGCGAAAGACACCATAAGAAGAGTTTCGCGATTGAAAAACTGGACAGATACAAACAAAAGTGAAATAAAAAAAATGTTTGGACTGATCATGTACATGGGGCTTGTGCGATTACCAAAACTAAGTGACTATTGGTCAAATGACGATATGTTTGGACAACAATACGCCAAAAAAAAAATGAGTCGTAATAGATTTGAATTGAGGGGTACAAAAGCAAAGGCACCACTGTCCATTTTTTATCAAAACGTAACTAATAATGCCATCTATTAGATCTTTTTGTCAACTTTAATAACATTCTGATGATTTCAAAGCAATGTTCCCACTGTCCCATAGAAAAACACGTTTTAAAACTATGTTATGGTGCAAAAACGCTACTGTCCATAAACATTCAATTACAAGAACGCCATTGTCCACATCAGCCAATCACAAGGCGCTAACATTTCGATAAACAATATGGCCGCTGATGAGTTTTGTATGACAAATCGCTGCTGTATTTTATTGAGTTTAAAGCTTAATTAATTGGAAAAACGTTTACAAAATGGAGGAAAATGTTCAAGAGTGTTTACCGGAAAAGGCAAGAAAACGGAGAAGAGCACCGGGAACCTGGAAACGTGCGAAAGCAAAGGAAGAAAGGTAAGCATGTTTGTACCGTCAGATCAAAAATCGTATTTGAATATTTTTTTGTCGTTATGATTCGATATTATTATTTTGTCAATTTAGTGTACTTGTGAATAGAAAATAATAGTTTCAGTTGTTGTATTTTAATATTTTATTTAACTTTTTACGCGGTAATATATCCGTCAATAAATACGAACGAACATATTAACCGACTTCAAAAGAGACTCGACCAATTATTGTGGATCTATTTTCAAATTTTGTTTTAATTAAAAGCCTATTTTTAGTTTTAGAAATGTGCTTAATGATGGATTTTATTTTAGTTTTTTTTTCTAAATATCGAACCGAGGATCATTGATCACGAAGCAGTTTAATTCAGTTTTACCGTGATTATCATACATTAGGATTTCACTTTAGATATATATTTAACCCAAATCGTTTTCTTTATAGGTACTCGGCCAAAATGCCCCCTGGTCTACCTACCTGTAATCACGGACCAAACGACAAAAAATTTCATTGCAAAAAATTAAGTCTTTTAGACATTTCACATTTTCACGATCAATTTTACAAAACTAAAAATAAAAAAGCCAGGATGCCTTCATTCTTAAACACTGTAAAGTAAAAAAAGCTGTCAGACACCGCCCTCGAGTTGGACTACGAAAACCAACGCAAAATACTACAACACTATTTGTACGTAAAAGGAACAAGGTCGCACTGTTACGAGTTTGCCAGAAAACATTTGTTCACATCTTGAATATTACAGTTCAGAGAGTAAGAACTGTTTCTCGAACTTTTGCTGTCACAGGATCAGTTGTAAAGGAAAACAGGGGCGGCGATCATACTTCTGCAAAAAACTTGCATAAATTAAGGGCTGTCAAGCAATTTATTGAATCGTTTCAATGCTTAGAGTCCCATTACTGCCGCTCCTCAGTTATAAGAAAATATTTACCGTCTATTTTAAATATTAGGAAGATGTGGAAAATGTACATAAATCAGTGCAGCGACGACAGTAAAGTTCGCGAATGTTATTTCAGGGCAATATTCAATAGGTGCTATAATTTGGGTTTTGGGAGCCCCCGAACAGATACCTGTTCAAAATGCACCGAATTACATGAAAAAATTAAGACGTCTACAGACGCAACACAAAAAGCGAACCTAATGGCTGAAAAAAGATTGCATATTTTAAAGACGAAAGCGTTTTATCGCTTACTAAAGGAAGTAAGAGAAGACATGGTTGTCTTCTCGTTCGACTGCCAGAAAAACCAAGTCTTGCCAAAAATACCCGATCAAGCAGCTTACTACAGCCGCCAACTGTACATATACAATTTTGCAATTGTTAAATCAGTACCTGAGAATACTTTAGGTAAAGAAAATGTCACATTATACACCTGGACAGAAGACGAGCACCGTAAAGGAGCAAATGAGATTGCATCTGCAGTGTACCACAGACTACAGACTACAATTTTTAGTCAAAATATTAATACCATAAGATTGGTAGCTGATGGGTGTGGTGCACAAAACAAAAATTCCATTATGGTTGGTATGTGTGCCACCTGGCTAAGTCGAGCACCGCCCCATATTAAAAAAATTGAATTGATTTTTCCAATACCAGGACACTCTTTTATTCCACCTGACAGAGTATTCGGCCTTATAGAAAAAGAAATAAAGCTCATGGAGAACATAGTACAGCCAGAAGAGTATATTGAAGTCTATAAAAATTATGGGACTGTTATCCATTTTGATAATGTTATGGACTGGAAATCAGCTTTAAATGGTGTGATACGTCCTCCAGCGAATTAGCATTTCCAATTCGCTCAAATGAAAAAGTTTTTCTTGAGGAGAAATAGCAGCAATAATGTCTTTGTACAAGGTGAACCAAATTATAATGTTGAAGCAGGCTGTTACAAGTCCATTTTAAAAAGAGGAAAGTCATTTTTAGAAGTCAGAACCAATCAAATAAATAAACATAATGTATTAGTCAAACAAGCAAAACTGCATGACGTGGATAATCTATTGACTAAACACTATGGCTCAGAATGGAAAGATAGGAGTGATTTAAGCTATTACAAACAGGCGATGACAAGATCAGTTGAAATGAGAACTGAAGGAATTGAAGAATATGAGCAAGAAATGTGCGAAATTGCGGTCCCAGAGTCGGAAATGAGTATTTAAATAAGCAGATTTAAGTGGTATTGTTTTTTTTTAATAAAAACTATTTCATTTTCTAGCGTTTTTTTTTAAATCTAAATAATGGCAAACATGATCTCCTACATGACGTCATGGGTTGCCGCCAAAAACTTTCAAAACGTTAACAACGTTTTTGCTAACCTTACCTCCATAATGACGTTAGACTACTCAAATGCAAAACTGCCACTGTCCAAACCTTTAGATGCATACTTACCACAGTCCATTACTATGATGCAAAGTCGCCACTGTCCTAATGATTTTGTTTTGTTTGCGTTAAAATGATATGTGTATGTGTAAATTACATTGCAGGATAAGAAATAAATTACATTAAACACAGCAAAACAAGTATAGTTAAATTGTTAATTTACAAACCCGAAGCACTACACCAACAACTTTATTTGACCCACTCCTACTCCATGGACAGTAGTGCCTTTGCTTTTATACCCCTCAATTGTTTTCATTTTATTATTTGTTTGATTAGCAGTTAAGTACGGGGACGTACTCATTTACTTGGATGGCCGACTGTAAGCACGTCTGCTCAAAAGTGCGTAGACACGTGTTCAAATACTCGTTATAGGTTATGTTGTTAGCACGTGTCAATTTATGCTTCATATTATGTTTGTTTATGCCACATTATTTGTTTCTAAATAACTACAGACTATTAAAGATCTAAAATCGTAATTTAGCTGCAAAACAATTTTATAATAATTTAACTGTCAAACTTACAATCATGGCGCCACCCCACCTTTACTGTATAAAAGGCGTGACACCATGATTGTGAGTTCAGTTTTTTGTGCAACGTTCGTGGAGATAACATCCCCCAATATTGACGTAAGTTGAAACTTGTAATATTTATTTTAATGTAAATAGCTGTATTTTATGCTGATAATTATTGTAAGCGTGTTGTTATAATATAAATTGCTGTGATTTTAATTTAAATTTATGGTTGTAATAATTATACATGGTGAAAATGAATCATTCTTTTTATTCTGACACGAAGTTTATTTACTAAGGTGGTACAATCGACAGTAAGCAATTATAAGTGGAACGTAGCTGATGTCTCACCGAAGTCTTCCTTGATGTCCACAAAGTCCATATCTTACACTCACAATGTAGTCCTCGAAGTACTCGTCGCAGTAGACTTCTTCTTTGATCGCTTGTAACGCTCTGGTCAATAGTCATATTCAGACTGACTCTAATGCCGGGTCGCACCGCTTTATATACCCAATCAAGGGAACTTAATTCCGCCATCACAGTTTCATCATCGGACGACCCGTCGTACGGCGAGCATCCACCCTTACGTTGTTGGCACCACTACAACCCGGACGAAGCGTTTTGCCTCGTCTTTTATACCGCGTACATCGAAGGGCTGGAACAATTTGCCTGCGGCGGTCTTCCCGTCTGATTACAATTTAAGTGTCTTCAAGGCTAGAGTGAATAGGCTCATAATAAATTAGTGCGCTTTACCATCAACGATCGATTGCATCACTGCTTACCATCAGGCAGGATCGCGGTCAAGCACTAGTCTCAATAATTTGCCGAAAATGTGTTACGTAATTAGGCTGCAGGTTCTATAACTTCTGTGTTAAATCAGATAACCTAAAAATATTTTTCCAATATTCGAATCATCATAAAAATCTAATCAATCTGATCCAATCAACGAAAACGACTGATTAACCTTTCACATGTTTATAACAACTTAATGAATTATCAAAATAAAATGGCCCTACTAATTAATACCCAATCAATAAATAGCAACATTAACTTAAGTATCTGTTGGATTTTCACCCGATTGCGGCAAAGCTGAAAGGTTAACTAATGGCTTTGACAGTTCGCGTATATGTATGTTCAGACGACAGCGGGTAAAGCTACCCGAAACTGTCAAATATTCTCAATCAAACTTGAGCCTTAATGCTTTAGAAATAAAGTTGAAAATTAACAAAAGAAAGTTAAAGAAATTTGACAAATTGTACTAGCTTGATGTGCTGTGGTCTGTACCTACGTGTAAGAATGTTTTCTCGGAGATAGCATTTAATCTTTGGTTGGATCTACGGACAAATAAGGCCTCTCTCCATTCAACGTGCGAGTACTCGATTTTTCCAATTATCTACGAATAGAAATAATTATATATTTTTTGTCTCTATTGCCCAAATACAGGTTTTATTTTCTAAACAGTACCCCACTTTTTGCGACCGTAAGTACTCATCGATAAGGTTCGCGCCAACTTCAATTTCCTAAAGAAAATGCTTCGAACTAAGGCAGCATACACACTGACCGCATTCCGTCTTGCGTGGTGTCAGCGTGCCATTATGCGCGACGAACTCGGGACCTCGCTATCAGTGACGTGACACCGGGCCAGTGTTGTGAACGACTCACTGACCCACTTGGGAACTGTATTGTCCTTTTGTCAGTCAAATGACTGTTCAGGAGGATGTGCTTTGTAACGTGTGACCTGACGAGTCACTTCGTACCCTTTTAGAGAAAAGGCAAGGGTTTGAGGGAAATGTAATGAATTTCCATATGAAAATTGTTTAGTAAATGATATTTTGTACATTTTGAAGCCATCCAAGTTGTAATTGTGTGAGAGAATCATGTTCAGCAAACGCACATAAGCAAGACCATAAACCTTACAGCAACTCCTTGCTTATTTGCGGTTGCTGGAAGCTTTAAATGTACTAAATATAAAGATACAAACTGTTGTATAAATTCCATATGCATTACCTGTTAGTCGTTAGACCAGGTAACACGAATGCGTTTTTTTCGCGGCGATTTTTTTTGCGTACTGAATTTTCAACGCACTACTCTTATCCAATAGTGTGTTGTTTTGACGCACTGGGATGTGTACTGTTGGATTCTCAACCCTGGGCTCAACACCGAGAGTCGAAAATCAACTGGGCGATAAAATCCTGCCGCGATACTTACGTCCGTGCGACCGTAGGCCACGCAGTAAACTTTACAGACAAGAACTTGATTTTCCTCCAAAATTATCAAGTCCCGTTACACTATGACTCTATTAAACAAACAGTTCCACGACAGCTGCGACGCATTATCTGCTTATACATCTTGAAATTATGTAGGTATGTCATTCAAGATGCCGTTACAATATCATTATGTTTGAAGAATTCACATAAAATCCGGAAAATATTCTTCAAAAATCTTTGGAATTTCTTCATCGAATAATTTTATTTTTTCCTTGGTCATACTGTGTAGGTACCGTAAACCTCGGTACGGTCGCGAGTATTTTTGTGACATCGTAAAGTGTGCTTGGTACTCGGCGCGTCGGTAGCGCCACCCGCCGCGTAGTTTATGCCACGCGATCGTGCGATATCCCGCCAATGTTATGTGCACGCACCTTTATGGTATTAAGTTACGTGATTTAGAAGTTGTATGCGATTTGCCTTAAGTTATTCTTAATCCGTATTAGGTAAATCTAATTTGCAGATGTAATTTATACTATGAGGTGTATTCTCGCTTATGACGTAGCCGCATAAAATATACAATCTCCCGCCTAAAATGGTAAGCGATCGCTGACCATGGACAATGAATGCCTTATTAGTATTATTTATGGAATACTTACATATCAATTTCACGAAGACGAATCTAGCTTCCGAGATTAAGGTTTTTGTCTGGTTAATACTTATAAAGTTTAATTTGATGATTTTTTATTATGATTCGATCTCACTTTACCTAATACCGCTGCGTGAATTGGGGGAAAAAGGGTTTGTATTATTGAATATTTTTATTTATTTGTCTTTTTTTACTCTATAATTTATGATATAGGCGATTAGTAATTTAATTAGAATAATCTTCTTCGATTTACTTAATCGGTTAAGTCTTAATCTGCTTATAGCACAAATGGAATCCATAAAGATAGCCGATCGTATTTGGGCACAAAATAATTGTAAACTATAACTACAAATTATTATTTTTTGTCACAGCAACAATACAAATGCCAATATTAAAAGCACGTGGCAACATTACGAGACTGTCAGACAACACCCCCGCAGGGAACCGTTGTTAAAAATGCCATTGTAATATCAACAAAAACCTATTTACAAATACTCCGCTAACGCCCACTCAAAAGGTGTTTATTTAAAATTTTATTTCACAATGGCAAAATGTCACATTTTTTCACTTTTCGCGCCATTTGATGCTGTTTGACATCAACAACTTTACAACGCACTTCTTAGAATATCTGCCAAATAAATTACATCCTTCCTCCTTCGTTTTAAGAATGACAAAGTTCGAATTTCAATTTTTGTAACTGTAATTACAACGTTGTACGATATGGCTGGTCGTCTCTTTTTTTTCTTCTTTCGGACACGTGTCTATGGTACCTATGGACGTCCAATTTGTATCTATTGATCTATTGTTAATAAGAATCTTTTGAATTTAATACTTTTCAATGTTATTAACTGTCATAAAAGTTAGATATTTTTTTCTATTATCCATTGAATCATTTTGCCGACGTCAATGTGCTAAATGTCGGTGGTAACAAATGAATATTATGTTACAGTAATTGTATTTTCGGATCGCTTATGGTTTTTTTCCATTACAGTTGGCTACTGTTCAATCATTGTTATTAATTTACTGTGCCTAGCTTCCATTTCGGTTGTAGTGCTAAAATTTTCCTATGCCCGCTTATACAATGCTGGTAGGTTTCTTAAACTTAGTTTTGCCCGATCGAAATTTTAGCAGATCAAAGAATATTCCACATTTTCTTTGAACTTTCATTACCTAGTGACTGACCGAGCAGAGGAATCTTTCTCAAGAGTTACCAATAAAATTCTAAGCAAGTAACATATTTGCCAGAAACAAGAAATTTTCTTGTTTCTTATCTAAATTTTCACATCATATAATAATCTCGCCGAACATAAGCTACAAATAACATACCTACCTATATTTACAGCACATTATAAACGTAAATAAACATCTCGTAGGTACCAGGGTACCAGATAAGAAGGGTGTTATTCTCAAGATCCCAATCTTGGTGACAAACACCACGGGCCTATTGTGGTAGCTAAATTTGCTTCGCTATTTCCGATCTACTTACAAGATTATTTTATTATTGTAAAACCGTTCGAGATTATATCGGGTGGAGCTTGCCCTAAAATGTGGAATCGGATGTCTTAAATGTGTTACGTTTCTTATGAGAGTAAGTATCGCTTGCGTTTGTAATCATTTTATGTCATGTAGAGAAATACTTAAATGAAAATAATAGTACATAGTAGGTATTTCTCAAAATTTGAAAAAGCGAACTTTAAAACTTTCGGGTCTACATCTACTATCATGACGGGGCTACCTATGAAACGGCATTAGGATGTTATTATAGAAGTATGACACAAACCACTCAACCTTTGTCCATCCTTCCCTCTGTGTCCCAAAAATGCAGTCAGAGTGATCTCTGCGCCGCCACCGACAACACTGTAGAAGTGCTAAGTTTTGGGAAAATAGCATTTAAAAAATACAGTCGAGCCAGCGACACCAAGAAGAAGAAAATGACAAATATTACATTTAACTAAAACAAACAAGTTCACAACATATTCCAAAAGTAAATTTAAAAAATCAAATCGAACGCATCAAAATGCCATAGACTTCTTAGATCATTCATTGGCTAAGCCTATATTTTTAAATTGCTTACCAAATTCTTCGACTATTGTCGGACATTCTTCGTCAATCCTCGGACGCTGAACAAACATCTGCTATGCCGCCTACAACAGTTACGCCCGCCGTTTGCAGTCCTTGCATTAAAAGGTTATAGATTTCTAAAGACGGCTGTTTGCTCTTTCATTTTGTGGTTTTTTTATTGCGTTTATAGTCTGTTAGGATGAAAAGATATTAGTTATAATGCTATAAAATTGTGTTGGTGTTCAAACGGATTATTTTGTTTGTTACTTTTAGAGTTCCGATTAGTACGGTTTTTTGATTTGATATTGGTAAAGTAAATATCAAAATGTTTAAAATTCTTAACTTAAGCACCTGAAGGTCTTTAAACGTACAGTTCAATTAGTAACGGCCAATATAAGAATCATTTAACGGCCAATCACAATCACAATAAACTTCCAAATGATAAAAAATGCTCCAATCACTATGAATAAACCAAAAAGAAAACACAACACAAATTAAATACAATCAACGGCCCGATGAAAGTTAAAAGCTATTGGTATAAAAAGCGTGTCACTATAAACACCCGCATAACCCGTAAATCGACTAATGAGCGACGATTATTTTATTTTCATAAACGATACACTCGCCGTCGATGCGGGCCATCGATTTAATTCTCGATTATCACCCTTTAGTCGAGTATTTAATGAGAGTCAATGAGATTCGTCACACTGAAATCTGAAGGGCAATCGGTTTGTGGAATAACGATTTATTTATATTCTAGTTGGTAATAACTTCGATCTCTCTGACATCAGACAGCTTCAAAGAAAAGAGGCTGTACACGGCGGAGACGACAATACAACAATAAATTTAACTGCGTATATCTAATGCCGTCCCCAGTCTGCATACGAATTCAATCAAATATTACCAATAGTTTAACCACTAATAGCTAGTCAAAGATTGACAAACCCCATAGATGGCACATTACTACTATTTAAATGTTTGAAAAAAAAAACACTTTTAAATTTCAATACTACGATTTACTTGATAGTGCAAAAATGTCGTATTGTCAACTCTACATTGTATAGACCTTTTTGACGAGTTTGAGAATTAAGCTAAACTAAAAGATGCAAGCAATATTTATTGTACACAAAAGTAATAAAACGTAGCCAAAATCATCAAAATTACAATTAAAACCAACTGGTTCAATGATGATTGATACATTAAATTACTCGACTATCTGACTCTGTGACAAACAATTGATACGACCTGTATATGTATGTGATACTCTAAATTATTTAAAATTTTAACCAATAGATAAGAAGGATCAAGTTTATTAAAATTCATAACATCATCATTATAATTGAAGTTAATAAATATTAACTATTTCATGTTTCCTTTTCACGATCAACGTCTACAAAACTTACAGCTGTCAATACTTCCTTAAATTGATCATTTCTTTCATCTACAATTTTGAAACTTCAGAAATAATCCTAAACCTGTTTCCAGCATGATTGAAGTTATCATTGCCACCTCGCCAATATCTCCTATCTCCCTCACTATCCACTGAAAATTTACCTTTCTTGAATTGAGTATGTCTTCTTCGTTCATTCATCTCAGTATCATACTCCCATATCTCTTCCTATTTGTTATCAATACCTACACAGAGCACTTCGCCCAAACAATGAATAGGTACTTCAAACCGAGCCCTCGACTCATCGGCGCCAGGAGGCAAACTTATAAGTTTATAAGCATTCATTGGTCATGATAGAACATTGATTCACTGGGTCAAATCTGTTGACACTACCATCAATACTGTTTAAGAACGGGCTTCGAATCATGCGCATGTAGGGTTTATTAGTGTGCGCTGTCTGTACCTACTGGGTTTGTTTAGAATGATTTCGGTCATGGATTGGTTTTGGGAAAAATTCGAAAGTAAACTTGACTTTGGTTTTAATGGTATTTTATATGTATTCAATGAACAAATAGCATACTTATCAAATTGAGTTGATCTTCATGAATTCTTATTGGTTGCTTAGTCTTAATATATATGATTTCTAAGTTTAAATCATGTTTACAGTTCTCAGACAGCAAGTTCTTTAATTTCTTTAGAAAATCTTGTGCCATATAAATCACATGTGTTCCTTGGTAAAACAAAACAGGCTCCTTAAACATATCAACAGCATCACAATCAACAAATTATACAACTAACGAATGACGTCATTCATTCAGAACTACTTTAAAATTTAACACGACACTCCTTCATCCATTCAATTAGGTCGATTCGTTCATTCCGACCAATATTTACTGCATCTACGGCGGGGTCGTTTCAATTAAAATATATTACATTGTTACGATGTCCGGCGGGCGCAGGGTTAATTGCTATTGCACCGTCTTTGCCTGATCTTTGGTCTTTTGGATCATTGTCGTACACCTTTCGATTTGATAGCGCAGGGTTGAGATTGCCTGCCCTTGGATTCTTTGGGGAAATTGGAATTTTCTGTGCGTTTTACAAAATTTGTTTTTTCTGAATTTTGATTTATATTTATTAAAGTTCTTTAGGCGTTATTTTGTTAACAATGAGTTTTTGATCGATTATCATCGTAGTGATTAGATAATCCTCGTCTTAACCTATCACATTTGAATGGAAGTTCTAAAGTTTAGAAACTTCACTGTTTGTGTTGTTATAGAAATCAACCAGTTGCCATACAATAAATCTTCCTCTTCTTTAACTCTTGTTGAAAGCTATGAATCTCTTGTAACTTGTAGGTATTACTGTTAGGGTTCCATTTTGCCCCAAAATATAACCATAAATTGGAACAGTCTACTTATATATTCTACATATATTAGATTTAATCTTCTAATATTCAGTGTCACAGTCACGAGCAAAACTATATACTCGACTTTACTCAAAAGAGATTTACTCCTTTATTTTTGAATGAAATTTTATACTATTACGAACATAACATTTTCGAACACATAGGTTTATGTAATGTCTCGTATTTCAACATTGCTTTCGTTATTTCACGAAAAAATTGCAATTGTAAGCTATATTGTTGTAAGCTATTTGTATGTGTTGCTATATTGGTGCTCGTGGCTGTCTAATTTATATGTTTGTAAACAGGAGGTAATCTTCGGAACTACAGATCCGATTCTAAAAAATCTTTCACCAGTTTAAGCTACAGTAATTGCCAAGTGTCATAGGATACATTATATTAAAACAAGAAACATCACGCAGACGAAATCGCGGACAGAAGCTAGTTTCTTAAACAGTAGTAGTA
>VKGM01013789.1:0-15362 GCA_007844875.1 Busseola fusca | reverse complement strand
CCACCGTGTCCTCTGGGCGATCCGCACAGTGGTGACACCCTGGCGTTTGTTCCTGCCTTATCTGACACAGGAACCTCCCGAAGCACCCGTGCCCGGTGAGGACCTGCGTCAGGCGGAAGGTGAGGACACCGTGGCGCCTCTCCAGCCACTCCTCAAAGAGGGGACTTACCGCCGCAATTGTGGCGTGCCCAGGGTTTAAACTGTACCCCCTCTCCAGCACAATATATGTTCCGCGAAAATTTAACAAATCTTTCTGCGTTTGCGGTTTCCCCTCTCGAATCAAATGTTTATCAAATATCAGCTTAGATATCAAACAACCTTAACAGATCCTCTAAAGCTCCTTGTATTAGACTCTATATTTAATTGAAGATGCTGATAAGACATACACCACGGCCGCATATATGAAAGTGTGATAATCAGAAATCGTGTAACCGAACGTGGAGAATATGTCTAGATAGCCGAGAATGAATACGATATAACAGCCCAAATATAACAGCCTCATGAATCAATCAAACGTAGATAAGCTTGCAGCGGTCTACCGTCCTTAGCATAACGAGATCCCTCCGTGCCACGGAAAACGTGTTATGCCGCTAATCCCAGCTGTCATTCGTAGATATTTCACAGTCGTTGCTGGTAGACCAAAGCTCAAAAGTCTGACAACCAGTCTTACCAAACGGTATCGTATTACCACGATTAGTATTACCTTCGTTGTTGTAGAGGTCAGACTGGAGGTCGCTCCATATCTTAGATACAGAATGGAAGCTGATGGTTGGTAAAAAAGGCTAAACAGATGACGATTTCCTGTTGTCACTCCCTTGTGGGTACAGAATTGATAGAAATAACAGTTGTTCCACAACCCAGGGAAAGATACCTTTAAAATGTCTCGTATGTCTACTAGTATATTCAATTTTGTACTACGCAGCATCCGGCTCTGTTATATCGCGGCTCATTCAGTCTTTCAGCGGATGTGGGATACCTTCGACTGTAAGTTTTTCATTTATTGTTGTTGTATCCTCGTGTTATGATAGCTTGTTCATTATCTTTTGTAGATACATCTTTATCATCAGGGGATGCGCTCAGTTAGCCCGCATTTTCTACGTTTAATATTAATTTTTATCGTCATTTTATATGTAGCCTTTTTATTTTCTATTTTTTATTTATTCATTATTTTGTTACTCTGGTATTTTTGTTATTAGATTTTTTTGGTCAACTCTTAATTAATAGCAGTTGAAGCAGTTGAAATAAGTATTTCGAGCGGTAGTGGCCCAGCTGTAATGGTATCAACATATTAGTTATAGTTCGAGGTAATTATTTAATCACCACTGCTTTCAAAACAGTGAAGAATATATCGTTTGGTTAAAGTTGGTATTGAATTTTTGTATGGGACGGTTGTAAATTTATTCGCGATTTCGATACTGGTCCCATGGAGAAAATTGTTAAGTTTCATGGTCCTTTAAACGAGATTGAAGATTTTTATGTACTTTAAGTAATCACGGTAAAATTTAAAGTAATCAAACATCTATGCAACAAAATGTAAGCAAGTAAAAAAATATGGTTGTCCCGTGTTCAACTTTCAACTTAATGTCTCTGAAACAAGACATTTTACTGAATTTGGTCTTATTATGTTTTGCATTGATCTCAGCTATCGATTCATATCACGTCTCAGGCGTGGCCTCCATTTTGAAAAAAAATCAAAATGGCGTGACAGTAGATATGCCACGGATCTTCAACGTCCTTTGACCACATCTTTCTGATACATGCTATACAACGTATAACGGAAAGGGTATATATGTTACGCTCAAAGATCGAAAACGCTCAGTGAGCGGAAAAATAGCTCACAACGCGTTGTGGTCATAGTAAAACATCCAAACGGCGAAATTTGTGTTATGGCTCTAATGAAATCACAGAAAAACCAAATAGCGAAATTCGTGTCGTGGCTGACATGCTATTCTATCGTGTAATTATTGACCTACATAATTCAGTAACACATTTGTTATGATTTGAATTTAGGAAACATGAAATCGAAAATTTGGTAAGCATCAATTCTAGAGTAAATTTGAGTCGAAACCCTTCCAATATTCTTTGAAATAATCCAACCAAGCTGCGCCCTTGGTATGTAATATACCCTTTCGGTCACACGTATAGTCAACTGACATAAAACTACTTGATTGTGACTCTGAATCGCTTATATTGTACTTTTGTCTCACAGGAGCAGGCCGAATGTCAGTGTACTAGAACCGACTGTTACTGTAGCAAGGCGACGCAGTGTATCAACAACCCAGAAGCCTCCACCAATACACACTCATCCTGTAGCTGCAAAATCCCAATAAAAATGGGCTGTTGTCGCGGCATGCCTTGCGTCTGTGCCAGCAAATCTCAAGATCAAGCATATTATAACAAAAGAATTGATGAAGAAATAGCTGAATGGTTAAAAGACGTTCCAGTACATAGCGTCGAAGGCTCAGATAGTAAAAAGAAAAGAGATACAATCATCAAGGAGTTACGGAAAACGTTAAAACAATTGCCTGACGATGAGAACTACGACGAAAATACTCGAAATGAAATCAAAATTTTCACTGACGATTTTCCCATGTGGAATCCTGGTAAAGATAGGAAAGACGAAAAAATCTTCAAAAATCAATTAGCTGATAAGCTTACAGAGAGAATTTTAAGTGTCCCAAGGAAACCTGATAGATTTAGAGATATCGTTAAAAAATGGGTTGCAAACATGGATTTTGAAGACGATGGTGAAGATGTAGATAAAGAATCAATTATTGATACATTTGTCAATAAACTTAAGTCCATGGCTGCTGATAGGCCCGCATGTGATGTTAAATATACACATACATTAAGAAAAGAAATAATCGAATTGCTTGTAGAGTTAGCTTTAAAATTCGATGGTGATATGGTTATGTTAAAGAAGAAGGCAAATAAATTGGCCACAGATATAGTACATATACCAAGACACGTGAATTTATCAGGCGATACAATTGATTTGACAGATGAGTTTGAAGAGAATGTATCTGATTGGATATGTGAACACGGTTTGTGTAGAGAGCTTAAAAAAGTTCCGGAATTAATCGAAAGTTTAGCCAAAAAATTAAATAAGCTTAAGTCTCAAGGGATCGATGACGAATGTGTTGTTGAAAAAATGAAAAAAGAAATATACAAATTTGTAGATGACGTTGGTATTGCGGTTGAAACAATCGATGAATTAGTTGATGAGTTAATGAAGGAACTATCAGATACTGTGCAAACGAATGAAATGGAAAGGCTAGATCAAGATGAACTCACCAAAATATTCTCTAATTGGTTTACCAACTTACCAAATGCTTCTGATTTACATCCACGTAAATTTGAAAAAATTACCAAAGAGATTGTTAAAATGATAGCAGACAGCAGAGAGCTGGGAAATGATAATTTGGCAAACGATATTTTAAACTACCTAGTTGACTTCGGCATAGATCCTGCTGACTTGGATATACAGATTGAAAAACTAATGGAGGAACTAAACTTTTTGCCTTCGAAAAAATTCCACAAAGAACAGATAAAAAAAGCGATGATAAAAGATATTTTTGACATTATTGAAAACTTTTCAGTATCGGAAAGTAAAAAAAAAGTGTTGCGAAACAAGGCCCAAGAAATTATAGAAAACCATTTACTTAGGTGTTCGCTAAACTCTAAAGAAGCTCAAGATGATATGAAGGACGCGATAATGGACGATATGGATGATGCTATTAGTTGCATAGATATACCTAAGGAAAGTCAATTAAAACTGAAAGCCTCATTAGGTAATATTCTACACAATAATTACGAAAAATCATTGATGAGACTGAGAAGACTAAGCAGAGAAGGAAGTGATGTAAAAAAGACAATCGCAAAAGATGTCAGAAACGCTGTCAATGAACTCTCTATAGATAGAGATAAAAAGAAAGATTTGATGCAGCAAATTAAGGGAACACTGTCAAAAATTATACATAAACCATTGCCTAGCAATGTCAAAAATACTATCAACGATGAAATTAGTGATATAGTTGAAAAATGTCAAATTTCCAAAGACAACAGTATTCTAGGTTTCTTAAAAAAAATGTTATTGACTGTTGCGTCGAAACATTTAAATACTTATCTACCTAAATGTGTGTGTGACATAAAACACCAAGTAGAGAAAGACGTTAGTATTGTTATTGACAGTTCCTCCATAGACACTGATAAAAAAAATAAGTTGAAGAATAGTATACAGAATATACTCACAGAAAATGAAGACCGTCAGCTTTCGGATGAAGTCTTAAGTACTATTAAAAAAGATATTCGTGGTGTAGTTAGTGATCTATCAATACCTCAAAATAAAAAGGATGTTCTGAAAAAGACGGTTGGTGAAACCATATCAAAAGATTTTAATGAAGCTTTATCAAATTTAAGACACGATTTAGACAAGATAAGAAATAAACTATTTGATGACATTTGCAAGATAATTGAAAAGTCCCCAATCCCGAGGGATGTTAAAACACATTTTAAAAATAAACTAAAATCCGTGCTAGTCAGAAATTTAGATTCTTCTCTCTCGGATGAAGAAAAACGCACCATCCTAGACGACGTCTCGAACATAGTAAAAGACGACATGCCAGAAGAAAAAAGAAGGAGTTTAACAAACAAACTGGCTAAAAAGTTAGATACACAACAAAGGAAAGAGGATACAAACGGGATTGATGAATTAACAAAAAATTTAAAAGAATTAGAAAATAAAATACTAGAATATATTTTACGAGAAATGGAACAGGTCGTTGAAGAATCAATAATTCCTAAAGAGAAAAAACACGAATTGAAGATTAAGTTGAAGGATATGGGCATAGTAGACTACAGTAAACCGGCAGAGGATATTGCACAAGCACTAACAAATGGCATAAATGAAATCCTTGGTGTACTGAACTTACCAAGAGACAAGAAAAATGAACTGAAAAGTGAATTAGCTGCTGCAATAGATGAATACGGCAAGTTGCTGATACAACTAAAAGATGTAGGACCTGAATATATTCAATTAAAACGAAGATCAAGTACAGACGCAAATGTTAAGCATAAAAAAGTCGGGAAAGGCCTGATACCCATTGAAGAATTTGATGTAGCTAAAGCGAAAGAAAGTATTTTACAAGGTATTGAGGGTATTATTGAAGAATCCGTCGTCCCTGAAGAGAAAAAGATGGATTTGAAAAAGAAATTGAAAAAAATGGCTGCTGATAATTTAAAAAGGCCTTTGTCAGATGACGTACTAGATGTCATGAAAAGCGCCATAGCTGATATAATAGATGAGCTGCAAATACCAAAATCAGAAAAAAATGAATTGACACGTGAATTAATAAACATGACCAACGAATATTTGGACAATTTACTAGAAGCAAAACGGCCCTTAGAAAAAGTTGATAAAACAAAAGCCAAAGAAAATATATTGCTAGGTATTGAAAAGATCATTACAGAATCAGCCATCCCCGAAGAGAAAAAGATGGAGTTGAAACGGAAATTGAAAAAAATGGCTACTGATAATTTGCAAACGCCTTTCAGCGACGACGTGCAAGATGCCATAAAAATCGGCATAGCTGACATACTAGATGAGCTGCAGGCACCTACACCAGAAAAAAATAAATTAAAACGTGCGTTAATTGACATGACTAATGACTATTTTTACAATTTGCAAGACGCAAAAGCCCATAGAAGTAGATGATGAAAAAAAAGGGAAAGAAAGTATTTTGAAAGGCATTGAGGATATTATTGAAGTATCGGCCGTCCCTGAAGAGAAGAAGATGGAGTTGAAACAGAAATTGGAACAAATGACAGCTGATCACTTAAAAAAGCCTTTATCAGATGACGTGCAAGATGCTATAAAAATCGGCATAGCTGATATACTGGATGAGTTGCAAATACCAAAATTTGAGAAATATAAATTAAAACATGCGTTATTAAACATGGTTGACGATAATGTGGACAATTTGCGGGATACAAAACCGATTAGGCCCTTACAAGGTCAGAAGCCCGTGGAAAAAATTGATGACAGAAACGCAAGGGAAAGAATTTTGCAAGGAATTGAAAAGATTATCGAAGATTCAGTCATCCCTGAAGAAAAACAAATGGAATTAAAAAGAAAATTAAAGAAAATGACTGCTGATAATTTGAAAAAGCCTTTCAGCGTTGACGTGGAAGATTCCATTAAAATTGGTATGGCTGGTATTGTAGATCAGATACAAATACCTAAAGCAGAGAAAAATAAATTAAAACGCGCATTAGTAAACATGGCTGACGAAAATTTGGCTGACTTGAGAAGTGTGACTCCCAAATTGCCAAAAGGAAAAAAAATGACCAAAGACCAAAAAGATATATTACTTGGACTTGAAAAAGCTATTGATGAAGCACCTATTCGTATAGAAAAAAAGAAAGAGTTAAAGGTAAAAATGAGAGACTTGGCCGCTGAAAACTTACAGATCTCGTCTGATGATTTTGAGGAATCACTCAAAGAAGGCGTACTTGAAATCATTCGTCAACTGAATTCACCAAAACACACAAAATCTCAGTATAAAACGAAAAGCGATGCAAATGATTCTAAGATTAAAGGAACAAGAAGCCCAGTTTCTCAAAAGCCCTTAAAAGGCCTCATGCCTATAGAAGAAGTTGATGAAACTAGTCCAAAAGAGAATATTTTGACAGGAATTGATAAAATTATTGAAGAATCCGCCATCCCTGAAAATAAAAAGGTAGAGCTGAAAAGGAAATTGAAGAAAATGGCTAGTGAAAATTCGAAAAAACCTATTAGTGATGACGTGCAAGATGCTATAAACTTCGGCATAGCTGACATACTAGATGAGCTACAAGTACCTAGCTCTGAGACACAAAAATTGAAACGTGCATTATTAAACATTGTTGACGAAAATATAGATAATATCCGAGGTGTACCCCTTAAATGGTCATCACAAGCCTTTGAAGAATTAGAAAGTGACACTCAAAACAATATTTTACTTGGATTCGAAAACGTTATTGAAGAAGCACCTATCCCAATAGATAAAAAGAAAGAGTTAAAGAAAAAACTGAAAGGCGAGGCCACCAAAATCTTTCAGAAATCGTTATCTAATGATACCGCAGAAGCACTTAAAGATGGCATAGATGAAATCATTGATGAACTGAATTTACCAAAAGACAAGAAATATAAATTAAAAAGTGAACTAACTGCTGCAGTAGACAAAAACTTGAGTGATTTCAAAAATGAAATATATTTGGCAAAATCCATGCCAGACGGGAAAAGGAATAAATTAAATGTTATAATACGAAGGGTATTGCCTCAGTTTGACGAGGCCGTAGATCCTAGCTACCAAAAACAATTAGCTGAAGAATTTGATGAATTATTAGAAATAGCACTCACAGATGGAGATTTCAATGATGCAAGAAGAAAACTCATAAAGAAATTAATGAGGGAGCAAAATTTATCAGAAAAAGAAGCAAGAGCTCCAGTAGATGAACTGATTGGTAGAGCACGAGAAATGGCACTTAAAGAAGAAAGATATGAATTGGATCCAATCTACGTTAAAACATTAGAAGCAGATATTAATGATTTAGTTGACATAGCGCTCGTTGATGGAGATTTCGAAGATGCGAGAAGAAATCTCTCAAAGAAGCTAATGCGAGAGCAAAACTTACCCGAAGAAGAAGCGAATGCTTACGCTGATGACCTGATTGCCAAAGCACAAAAATTGGCCGTAGCTGCTCAAGCTATGGACAAATCTGTTTTACACAAAAAAGCATTCGCTAAAGCAGTCAGCGATGCTGTTGATCAATCTACTCTGTCCAAACCAGATAAAAGTGAATTAAAAAATAAGTTATTAAGCAAACTGAAACAGAATACATCCAAAATAACATATATTAACAAAGATGATTTAGAACCCATAAAATCAGAAGCTCTAAACGAATTTGAAAAAATCGTTGATGAATCATCGATCCCGACTGCCAATAAAATTGAATTGAAATCATTACTGAACGAAGAACTAGAGAATACTGTTGATACAATTATGGACAATTACGCTCTCGAAGAAGAATACACAAAAGACTATACTAAAGCTCTCAGTAAAGTCGTAGATAAGACTCCTATGCCCAACCTTGAAAAAAGTTATTTAAAAAAAGACCTCGCCAAGACTTTTAAAGAAATTATAGATGATCCCGATTATGATAAAATAACAAAACACAAAGACGCATTTACTAAAGCTATCAAAAATGCTGTTGATCAGTCTTCTTTATCGAAACCTGATAAAGAAAGTTTAAAAAATAAATTATTAAGCAAAATGGAAGAAACTGTCGATGACTCACTTAACATAAATGACACAGGTGCTCTAAAAGATGAAGTTTTAAAAGATTGTAAAAATCTTGTTGATGACTCTTCAATTCCGATGGATCAAAAGAACGAATTAAAAGTATTACTCAAAGCAGAAATTATGGACCATTATGATGACGAAGAAATGGAAGAAGCTGATGATAATATATCAGAGTACAAAGACGCATTTGCTAAGGCTATCAATAATGCTGTTGATCAGTCTTCTTTATCGAAACCTGATAAGAAAAGTTTAAAAAATAAATTATTAAGCAAAATGGAACAAACTGTCGATGACTCACTTAACATAAATGATGCAGGTGCACTAAAAGATGAAGTCTTAAAAGAATGTAAAAATCTTGTTGATGACTCTTCAATTCCGATGAGTCAAAAGAGCGAATTGAAAGTATTACTCAAAGCAGAAGTTATGGATTGTTACGATGACGAAGAGATGGAGAAAGGTGATGATAAAATATCAAAATACAAAGAAGCATTTGCTAAAGCTATCAATGACGCTGTGAGTGAATCTCCTGATATGGATGACTATGATAAAAGAGCAACGGCGGATAAATTAAAAAAATACAAAGACGCATTTGCTAGAGCTATCAATCAAGCTGTCGACCAGTCTTCTTTATGCAAAACTGATAAATACAATATTCGAAAGAAGTTATTAAGCAAACTAAATCAAACCATCGACAATTCACCTAACCTAAAGGATATAGGAGCTGTTACAGCCGAGGTTTTACAAGATTCTAAAAATGTTGTTGATGTATCATCGTTACCGACTGATAAAAAAAAAGAATTTAAACTACTACTACAACGAGCAATGGAGGATACTTCTAAGGAATTAATGGAAAATGAAGAAATTTCGGGAGAAGCAATCGCGAGGTTTACGGACAGCATAGCAGAAACCGTTAAAACTTGGATGAGAAAACTGCCTATAGATTTGGACCCGGATGACGCAACAGCTGTGGCCAATGATATAGCTAGCGACATTTTAGATAGACAGAAATACTTGCAAGTACATCCTGAAGCTTTATCCAGCGATAAAGATGAGATTGAAAATTTAAAGTATCAGATTTTTAGAAGAATGAAAAATTTGGTGGATCCGACAGATATACCCGTGATTATGAATGGAACTGAAGAATTATACAGAATGCTCATGGACTTAGATCCGCCACCGGGTTTTCCGAAATTCCGCTTGAGAGGTTTAGTAGATCATAATTAACGGGGATAATTTAGGTCTCATTGAGTTTTTACTTTTAATTATATTGCAACAGCGGGGGAAATTTTCCTACGGGCTTAATTTTGAATGATCAAAAACTGTCCGATGTCAATTTTATACCACCAATAAAAATTATTGGTTGAAAATCCGCCCTTAAAAGGATAAATTGTTCCTCTACTGATTTAAAAACGAATCAATACTAATAATAAGTCATTTAAACAAACACGTTTTAATAATTTTGGGTGAACGATATTAGATAAAGATAATTTTGCAAAACAACCACGGCTCTTAAATCGAAAACATATACGAACAGATGGATTTTAAAATCTTAATGATTCAAATAGAAACAATGCGATGTTCGCTACTGCTTAAAATATAAAACGAAACAAATGGTAATTTTAAGTAAGCAACTCTCGCCACGTACTAGTGAAATTGTGTATGGATTATAGCCGCAGAATTTGTGTGACGTCCAACGTCTTGCGTTGTTCGTGTATGGTGGTAAAGATGTCGCCACTAACGTTACCTTTACAATATATTTTCTGTGATTTTTAAATAGTAAGCTGTACTTTTTTATGTTAAATAACAGGGGTCAGAGTTCTCATGTAGGTTTTTCGAGACATCGCCAAGCGGTTGGTCGACTCTTCATGTGACCGAAGGACTTGCTTATGTTTTGAGCAAAAAATTAAAATCCCCATACAATGTGGCAATGTTGGCCTTTCTGGCACTTGTTCTATTGTCAGCGATGCGAATGAATTGTTTGATACCCTAATAATGATGACATCGTGTACTTTTTTATAAACATATAAATGATTGATATTATTTTAAATCCGATAATACCATTTTCATCTTTTTTGTTTTCCAGGAATTTTTCCGTCATACCTTCCGTATCGCAAATAATAATGCTGTGGCTTTACCGTCATTTTATATGGATTTTGTCATTGCCAGGTTTTGCCTTGGTTCTTCTGAATATTGAATCTTTTCTTGGTGGTATGATGACAGAATAGTATTGTATGTATCTAAATCACACAAGTTTTATTCGGTTAGATGGTTTTTATCTTGTTGAAATGAAAACTTCCTTCGGCGCATCTTGCACTATTTTAATAATGGATTAAGTCAGTCAGTCAGTCTTTCTGAACAATGAAATAAACTGAACCGTTAGGCTCGGGTCGGTCGGTCGGTTATACTGAATCAAAAGGCCAGTTCTCGTAATTCAAATTTTTCAAAATCTAATCCCATGCTCATCTCGGCGACAAACAAATTTTCAAAAATTTGTCAAAGTGTTAAGAAATGAGAGGTATGTTTGACAGATAGAGACTGAACGTTCTTAAAATTACGAGGCTTGATACTCGGCTCCAGTCGGTTGGTGATATTGAATCGTGTATGCTCGGCACTGAATCGCAAATATTCGGCTCCAGTCATCAGCCGCATCATGGTTTACTATAAGCATTTTTCGAACGAAGTTAGACTCATCTTTTATCAACGTAATCAACATACAGATCTATTTGACGCTTCAAGAGAACACAAAGGCAAAAAATCTATAAGCATTACTCAGCCCGAGGCTTTGCGTTATTCCTGTCTTTGTCCAAGTGTATAAGCTAGAAACTGGAACATATCTAAGTTAAACCAAGAGCTAAGTAACGTTTATGGATCTTAGTCTAAGACCGGATTACCAGGTGGATTACCTGCTGTCGCAGATTAGTAACAAATAACTAACAACGAACTACAGCCTACGTCAATTGTACTAAAATAAAAAATGTCAAACGCCGAAAATAGAGAAGAGACGCTTATTTTAAATTACGACTTGACGCGTTGTTTACAAACATATACTTAGTTTTAGTACTAATGACGTCATACCGAGAAAATCATGGCGGTCGGTGTTTTCGGTCACGTGATATACAGATAATAAAACTTCAATTTTAAATTAGAAATATAAAATTAATCTTACGTTTTTATGAAAAAATAATATTATTTTTGCAATGCTCAGTACAAAAACTATATAAACAAAATTATTTCACATTTTTATGTTATAACATGAAAATGGCATATTATAGTTTAGATTAGAACCAACCAATCACGTGCAAGCCGAATTGGTCGCAGTAACTAAGCCGGGGCACCCCGACCAAATGGGTAAAGTTAGAACTGTGATCAACCGCGTACGAGCCGAGAGAGCGAAGCGAAGCGAGCACTACTTCCAACAAAATCAGAAACTGAAGACATGGTAAAATTACTTTTTGAAAATAACATCATCCAAATGTCATCCTTCGCGGCTGTGGCACTCTTCAAAGCAATCTCTAACATCTTGAAAACGTGCCTCAGAAGTGGAGTGTGAATGTTGATTTCTTGTCTAATGTTTTCCTTCAATTCAAATGTGGTTGACGTATTAGATAGACTTATACACCCGACTCTTCAGATAACTACAGAGGGAAAAATACGGAGGTGTGAGGCTCCTCTAGGGCCATCTGATGTATTATATTAATATACTCTTTGATCTTATGTCAAACACGACTTGACGACTGAATTTCCACAATAATTATGACGTTTCACTCGTCATTCCCTCCGCATCCCGCCTTCTGGGCATCACTCGTCATTCCCTCCGCACCCCGCCTTCTGGTCATTTTGTTTTTAGAACACATTCAAATAGTGATTCTATTCTGAGACAACCAGTATAACTGCATAACTATAGATAAATAGAGCGTGTATTTTAGCTTCTCCACATGTGATATGAAAAAGTATACCCATTATTTCCCAGCCTTCTTGATTTCGTATCTAAATGATGTAACTTTGCTTAGCCAATCGTACCTAAAGTGAAAATTGTTAAAATTCCATATACATTTTGATCTCTGTACTATTTTATTTGTTTCTTTTCAAAACAGAACAAAGCACTTCTGACGGTTGGAGAAGAGATCCAGTGCCTCGAGATCAGAAGAATAGTACCAGTTCCGCATTAGTAGTTGGAAACATCAATTACTCATTGAAACAATTGATAGCAACAAGTAAGAATATCAGAAAACAGTGGTCCAGGAATCTTGATGAAGCGGTAACTAAATTACCTTTGTCAAGAAATGAGAAATGTTTCTTGAAACAAAAATTGACTATTTACGACGAGACTGGCCAATTTAATATGTTGTCCACTAAAAGCAAAGTCAAAGAAAAAACTAGTCCCGTTCAAAGTCCAAAATCAAAGAAACACATTGCTCCAAAACCAGCTCGCGTTGCCCCCACACCAGGACAGGTTGCTCCTAAGCCACAAAAAAATAATAAAGAAAAACCATCATCACGTCTTTCAAAGATAGAAAAAGCATTAACTTTCAATAATACCACTAAACAAAAATCTCCTTTTACTCCAAAGTCTAATCAAGGTGTTAATGAGAAAGACTTTAGAAAGTTCGCTGCCGATACCATCAAGGCTTGGTTCGAAAAGTTGCGAGTTAATATAGGAACGGACGCAAAGAATAAAGTAATAGAAGAACTTACTAATGATGTGGTTGATAGGAAGAAATACATTCAAGTTTTTGGAAGTGAAGATCCTACTCGAAGTGACGATATAGATTTTTTGAAGTTGCAAGTTCATCGGAGATTGAATGCGCTTGTGCCGGCTGACACACTTAAGGCAATCGTAGTAGATACGAAAGTATTATTAACTAAAATAGATACTGTAAAAATGAAAGTTCCACCAGCATCCGCAAATAGTTCAAAATCTCAAAAGACGGTTAAAAAGCAAGGAATTGCAGATATCCTAGATATTAATGCGAAAGCCACGAATACGTCAGTGAGTGGAAACGAAGAAGAAAAGGAACAAGAATTGTTAACCATGGAATTTAGTCCTGGTCAAACCTCTACGCCAGAAAAACATAACGACGAACCCAAATCAGAGGAATACAACGCTAAAATCAAAGAATTAGTAAAAATTTGGTTAGAAACTATGCCTATAGACTTAGACCCACAAGCCAAAACGGATTTCATTGACGAGCTTGCTAATGACATTGTGGATAGAAAGAAATATTTGCAAGTACAACCAGACAAAACGATTTCAAAGAAAGAGGAGATTGAAAATCTAAGGTTTCAAGTGTTTAAGAGATTAAACAAGGCGAATCCTGATGCATGTGTGACTCCAGATGATGAGAAGGTCGAAGAATTATACAAAATGATCGGTATAGATGTTCTCCTTAATTTTCATAAACTTGCTGCATAACAAGAGATGACATACCCAAGAGTTGTAAACGGGAGTGTTCAAATCAATATTAAGGCGGAGACTGATTTTTAGCGTTTATTTGTAATGTATCGAGTTTTTGTAATGCGTTACATTAGTCACAGCAGCTAGCCAAACAGCTCGATGCGAGCGATCCTCTACTCGACTGTCGGCTTCCTCGTGAATCCTTTGAAACGCGTTACGTGTAGCGAGCTGAGCCGCTCGATGTGGAAACAATATTTAAATGAAATTAATGACACACACACAACCTCTAAGATTGCCATTCTAAATAAAAATGTGCTATGTACTCGAATCGCTTTGTGTATCGATGTTCTGTTACTAAACTCGCCTTGAATGATATATTACAAAGAAACGTCGCAAGTCAGTCTACCTACAAAGGACTGTTTAAAATAAGGTGAATGCCTCGCAGTAAGCGAGACATGACTACGCACGTCGACTGTTTATGATTAATGATTAGGTAGACAAACGACTATTCACACGAGGGGTCTAAAAAGGCCACTTTGGCATAATCATAATAGGATAACATTAGAATAATATTTCAAATCGTGAAACGGTCACAATCTGACAATTCATAATATTATCTGTGTACAATTTATATTGAACGCAATTCATCTGTTTGACAGTTTTATTTTCCGATAAAATTACGGTCTTTATTTTTTTCATGCGATAATATTTAGGTACACCCAATATAATATAAATTGAATTGAAGGTGACTGATCTATAATGTGTCATCATTTTACGAAAATTAGAGTAATTGCTAATGCTCTACTGGGAATTCAGGAAATGGATTGCTTTTAGAGGTATAGCTTAAAGTGGACTTTTTAGACTCCCAGCGGTTTTGTCAACGGAAGAAGACAAAATTACAGATATAAAAGACAATATGAAACATTTCTTTAGAAGTCCGTCTACAATCTGTTGTTTTGTCTATTCTTTCGTCAACAAAACCCGTTCCTATGGTGGACATGGTACGCGTACAGTTGGTACACCGCCGTACAAAATATATGACACTATTGGCAGGAGCGCATTTCATCTCGCGTGACATTCGCCTTAGTTTAACCAGATCTTATAAATTCCTCGGTGTAATCACACTTACAAGCAGCACCATCAGCATTTTTATTATATCCCTCTCCCTTTCTGTCATTTAATTTCGTCATCGCTAGAGCGAGAAGTCAACTTGCAAGCATCCGCACACATTCGGATCGATAGTGCGTTTATGTGCCGATGTTCTTGTTGCTTTAACGAATACCGCATATTGTGACACAAAGAGATAGATTGACACTGATAATACTATTTCTTTCTTAAAATATGTATAACAACCATTGTCTTAATAAATAATTACGGGGTATCTTGGCACTTACTGTGACAGTAACTGGGTTTAGAAGTCAGATAGACAGTGGCACCACGAAAAATACTAGTAAGTAGTATCGAGCGGCACTTTTTTTTTTTTTTTTTTTAATTGTTGTAAACTAGTGCTTGACCGCGATCCCGCCTGATAGTAAGCAGTGATGCAATCGTTGATGGTGAAGCGCACTAGTTTATTATGAGCCTATTCACTCTAAGTAGAGTGAATAGGACGGAAGACGGCAGTT
>VKGM01013788.1:0-15358 GCA_007844875.1 Busseola fusca | reverse complement strand
GACTAATTTGACAGGACTAAACTAATATTTATCTTCTGTCCTTTTCATAAGGAAATAGAAAGAATAAGATGCACTGAACTTAAATTTAGTTTAGTTTGTGAGCAAGGGAATCGGGGCCAATGTCTAATTTTGTTAAAAAGTAGGAATAATTTCTAGTTCTCACGCAAATTATTTGCTCTCTAATGAAGGACCACCGTTTTTATATTCTGTGGAGTTCTACGGCAAATCCCCACAAATTGCTCCCCTCGGTAATCTGGCAGCAAGGGGGGCTATCTCTCACCGGACGAGCGCGTTCCCACCACGACACGCGCATTAGTTGCCGCTACACGGAGAAATGTTCTCATTTTCTTTTAATTGCAATCGACGTAAGTATTTTGATGATATCGATTTCATTGCCTAGGAAGACTGGCGAATGAGGCCGCTGCGCTGTTACAATACAGTCAACAATGCTGTAATATCAAAGGTTTGGTGGAAGTGATATCATTATTATCTACCTCTTTTTAATTAAAGCAAAACAGAAAAATGCATAGGCGAAGGTAGTTCGCATTTTATATTATTTTTCTAGCTTTGCTTACTTTTGTTTTTTCTACAGCTTGATAAAGTTACTTAAGCTGGATCTGAAGGCCAATTCTCGTAATTTAAAACGTTCAAAATCTAGTCGCAGTCTCATTTCGGTGACAAACAAATGTCAAAAACTTATGTAGGGAAATTTGACAGATTCAGACAGAGAGATCAGACTGAATGGTCTTAAAATTAAGGAAATTGCCCTTCAGCACCCTAATTGCGTAACACACTATTAATCGGAATCTGCATCATTTTGAAGCAAATTTCTAAACCATTGCGAAGTTCTAGAACTTTGTCTCCACAACACGTAAATAACGCAATGAATGCAAATTGCGGCCTAAACGATACCAATTAGTCTCAATCATTTGGCGAAAATGTGTTACGCAATTAGGCTGCTGGTCCTGGTGTAATCCGACTCAAACCTCGAACCTGCAAGATATAGTAATAAAAAAAAAAAACTGTATGGATGGCTCGGCTCACTAATTTGTCTCTTGCTTATCTTCCATCACTTCATGATAAAAGTGGTGGATATTCACACGCTGTTCTTCAGACCTCTGCTTTTATCCTCTATGCGCTTAGAAAATCCTTTAACTACTAATAAGGCTAAACTAGATTTATTGATACCTTTTCGATCGACAGCTTTTATGGGTAGATACACCGGATGTTCACCTCCATCTAATTATCCATGTTAGTCAAGCAGTCTAGCTTGGTGTTTCTTTTTTTACAAATGTTTTAGCGTCCAAAATGTGTGGTTAAGCAGACGTTTATCATTAAGTAGTCACTTAACAGTATGCAACTTTTATTTAAGAGTATATGTCAAGAAAATAACATTGGAACCAATAGTCCAAAACGAAAGTTCAGTGCAGAATAGAAATATTTTAAACTCCAAAAAAAGTTAAAATAACAGAACTTCTGTGTAGGTAGTGGTTGCTCCAAAAGATTTTGCAAGTTAAGTTGACCTTATAATTGCTTTTTATTTACTCTGTACCCACACATGCTTCTCTATTTACTACACTGAGTAATTGCATGTTTTGGGGGTGTAGAACGGAGGTGTGTACGTTCTTGAAATATGAAGGCAGTCGTTTGCAGTTGTAGTTACGGCCTATGCACTTGACGAATAAATTAAAGGTGTAACGGTTGGTTTTAAAGTAATTGGATTATAAAACTTGTATTGTTGTGAACGCATGTGCGGACGGCGCGCCGCCGCCGACGCACGATCCGCGTCGGTGCGGCAAACGAGGGACACATCAGTTGCATAACAAGCGGGCGCTGCGGCATCCGGCTAACGGCACTGTGGCGCGAGGGAGCTCCACCTCCCGAGTCTAGACGTGATATCGCGATCGTGTCAGATTCGACACCACAGATAATATATCCAGCCACTCACACCGATAAGTGTTTTGGCAATTTTTCTACCACATCTAGATGATGCGATAGTAACGCACTGCAGACTCTCACGAAACTTCCTCGTTTCGTCATTTCTCATCACGAAATATGACTGTGAAACATGATCGTGGACCGTCCGATAGGGCGAGCTTATTCGTGCGATCATGGACGAGACCGTGACTGATCGGACATAATACCCCAGGCGGACGCAATGATGCCGAGTAGCTTTTTAAATTATAAAGAAGGTCACTTGACCACTACTCCACGATAAAAACACATATTAAAAGACAATGTAGTCTTAATGTTTGTTTATCTAAATTAACTATTTTAACATGTTCATGTAATTGGTTCGTAATCGTCGAGTACGGAAGGCGCAGACCGCGAATCCTGTTTGTGTTCGCGCGTCCATCGAACTGGTTTGCAGAGGGCAATGAGTCTCATTACATGCTAAATGACTTAGCTAGCTTCCAGTGGCTCGTTACATTTACGTATTAGCTCGTTTACATTATACAGGGATTAAAGACTGGTCAGGTCCGGTAAGAAACATCTTTAATGGTCTTTTATAACTCGTTTCAAGATAAAATAAAAGCATGCTAACTAGCAGGACCCTGGGACCGCTAAAAGATATATTATTCCGTGAATTGGGTGTCCCAAGCGATCTATAGTGTTTAGAGGCCAATCATTAGTTATGAAGATATAAGATTTCTAGATAAAATGTATATATAAATGGGTGTGGCAAAATCTCAGCCGTCCAAAAAATTTGTACAATGTCACAAACATCCAGGTAATTGAAACTATGTGCCTAAAGTGCGCAATTGAAACAATTTATCGCTCGACGACCAACCATTGTTAAATAGACGTTAACAATAAAATGGAAAACCAATTGGGGAACCGTTATTAAAATGTCACAGCGTAAAGAAATACCTCGTTTGATGTTGCGTTGCCTTTGTTCCTTATAACGAGCTATCAAAGAAGCTGCGCCCCGACTCGGCTCGAATAAAACGAGTGTTAAAGGCCGCCACTTGGAATGTTTTGCTAAAAGGTACGAGTACTAGAGAAATCTTTTGCAGCTATAAAAGATTTCTGGGAATTAGAACAGCGAGCAGTTCAGTCTTAGATGCTTCTTCCTGAAGTATGTTGTTAATACCTAAAAATCTCTGGCGTAACTATCAATGTTGTTAATAACTGACTAAACTGTATACATCAACATAATATTTTTTGCCACATCTGAATTTGAATGGTCTTATTGATAAATATAATTAAACTCTGTTTTAAAAACCCATTGCAGCCACGAAACAATGGTGTCTATAGTATTCCTTCACAACCTTTAAAATGAACAATACTCATTCTCAAGATATACGAAGAATTCTTCAATCTTGATAGCTTTTAACTTGTGGGTAAGCAACATAATAAGATTACAACACAATTATCAATGATGCGAACATTGCGAAAGGATTTGTCGTCGGCATTCGGCTCTCCGCAGCGATTGTGTTGGCGAGGCCGCTTTGGTAAAATTGCCATAAGTGCTAACTGCTAATGGTATATACATTGTATAACAAATACTTGACATCCAAGTTCTTTATTTTCGTTCATAGTTTCTAGTAATCTTGCCTTATTCTCCACTTAATTTCCTATTCATTGACTTGCTGCGGTATGGTATACTCTCTATTTGTTGTGCCAAAAAAGTGCACAAGGAGAATTGAACTCAACTGTAAGTTGCTATTCTGGGAAGAAGATTGTAACATGCATTTTTACCCCGTTTCCGTTAACCTTTAGGTGATGTTGTGCCAAAAAAGTGCACAAGGAGAATTGAACTCAACTGTAAGTTGCTATTCTGGGAAGAAGATTGTAACATGCATTTTTACCCCGTTTCCGTTAACCTTTATGTGAACCGTTATTTTTCGCCTAGGTTTTATGTTCTTCAATATTATATACTCGTAAATAAGCTCCGCCTCTCAGTAACTGAACAATTCCTAGGTAGTACGTTCAAAGCCATACACTCGCTTTTATTTTTCTAACGAACGAAATATTGAATACACGGTACATTTTGAGAGCAAAAAATGTAACCTGCATTTTTCTGCGCCACGAACTCGTAAACCAATAGCGAGGAATCTCTTTAACTGTCCTGGTACAAATTGGCTTGCCATAAACAGCCTCTTTTTATAGCGAGTCAATTCTTTTGCTGCGTAATGTATTTACTTGCCCATGCCTTTTAGGAGGTATTTTGCGTTATTGCAAATGTTTTAGATGGGTACCGCTTTATTTACTTCGCAGGGATTTCACAGGCCTTAATAAAGCTTGTGTTTGTAGTTTGGGTCAGAAAGGAAGACTTTCGTAGTTGGGGGAATTATTTCACAAGCGACCGTGTTGCAAGTCCCCTTGAGGCCAGACCTTTACTATCCGTATTGTGTTGAAGGTCCATCGGGATTCTGGTCAAACTTACAACTGTTTGAGGAAAAACACTTCTTTGATGTTACTTTACGATACTAATGCTCTCAAACACAATTTCTAAACTTTTGTAGTAAGAACTGGACCTCTAAGCATCGATGCAAGTTGCCGTAAGTATAGTACACCCAACTATAATTTCTAAATTAGTATCCAGAAACATAGTTTAAGAAATAAAAGTGCAATAAGTTAAGGACTTATTGCACTTAAAGTAAATAAGTAAATGTATGGCGCTCGTCACGACCTAAGAGAGGCTGGTATACCTTTGAGGAGTATTAATTTCTTAATATATCTCTTGGCTCACCGCGACTAGATGTACTGGGAATCTAGCAGGGCCGACCGGTTGTTGAGCAATAATTGTATGCGCAGGAGCTACAATGATCTAACCTGTTCTGTCTATGTACTGACCTTTACACTAAATATCGTCTTCGTCACTACTTTTAATGTTCATAAACGGATAACCTTGGTCGCCGAAAACTTGTATTCTTAGTGGCCATCTGCAAAAAATATAAAATACAATATAAACTTATTTGACGCTACCTACTTTATTTTTAATGCCCAGATATTATGATGCACAGCAAATTCCGGATTAGTAATGTTATAAGATATTATTTATTCAACACAGTATTAATACTTGTGAATAAATTACTAATGATTAAAATAGTTCTCTACGTTCAAACAACCATATCTATTACCGTGTGACGTAGTATCAACGGTCTCCAAATACTTATCGCTTGTCTTCCTGTTTCTCCAAAATTATATATTTTCGTTATTAATGTCGAAGACTCTGAAGGTCTGATTGCAGAATAGCGTGCATAGATTTTATGCGTACAAGCTGTTTTTTATTTATGCACATGTAACATTCACGTCGCCACAAGCAAAATTAATTAAAATAAAAAGCGAACCGTTGTTTCTTTTGTAACGGCGCTGTTCGTGCTAAAAACTGACTACCTATTAAAGAAGCAATTTCTTTTTTGTATGCGTCATGTTTGTATTTTTGGGTAACTTTTTGTGGTCATCAAAATTACGCTTTAAATTGAAATTTGGTGGTTTTGTTCGACTTTTATTCTGAAAAGTAGAATCAATTTTCAAAGGTATGTTAATGTAATGCTTACTGTAATTATGTTCAAAAATGCATTTAGTTTTTACTGAAAATATGCAGTTTAATAGGTAGAAGTGGTTTTAATACTTACTTTTCGAAGGATGCCATTCCTGGTAATCGACAGCTTCTCGTTTTATGCTGCTACAATAAGAAGTTCTTATATAGAAAGAAACCTCAACTAATTAATCGACTGAAGCCGATTAACCATACGCTTATCTTCAATTAGTGAAAGGTTGAGTTTGTTAGGCAATTCCGACCACAAAATATAACACGTTACTGTTGTATGTCAACGGAAGACGGAAGGCAGCCGCAAGGTCGCGAGCTGTCGCCTTGCCCCCTCAACCCCTCCAGTAATTATTTCAACACAAGCCAATTAATGGCCGCGTGCCTTGTGGATATAAGCTATAATTAAATTTTGATTATTATCTGCTCAACTCGTATATTCTGCCGGAGTATGCCTAATGGCGTGGTTTTCGGCAACGTTTTGTTTATGAAGATTGCGTGGTATACATTAGCTGTTTATGATGAGTTATATAACGTGCGGACGCGATGTGGCCTGTATGGGACCGGTTGTCGCATGAACCCGTCACGTATATATGTACTTGATTAGAGAAATCTAGAGTGCAACAGATTTTAATTGCGGGGTTATTAGAAAGGAGTTTGTTGATTAAAACTTATAAAAAACGCCTTGTTACCTTGGGTTAATCAAAGTAACATCTCACAACAAGTTAGATACGCCAGACCAGAATTGCTTAAAATACTAGGGATCCTGCTCACATGTTGTGTTCAGTTGATCGAAAAACAATTAATGTTAGAAAAACACTCGCAGCTCGTTTACTCTTATAGAATCTAGTCTAGACTATACGTGTAGGTCACGTGTATGTGTGGGCGTTTGAGACTTACATATAAAATTAGTTAGAAAATATTGATTCTATGCGAGTACAATCTACTGGAGCTATAAAGTAAGCATGTCTTTGACAAGGTCAAAGGAAAATACACATGCGATATGAAAATAGAAGATAATGAAATCAGTGACCTTTTTAAGACAATGTTTATTGATAAAGCAATAGCACCTGGTTATTGGTTCAATTTATGGCTTTTATCTTTGTTTTATTAATACCTACATTGTTAGACATCTTAAATGTGCTTATGTTATGTCTGTAATGCTTTCAGTTACTTTTAGAGGCCTGAATTCGTAACGTAGAAACAATATAGACAGCAGTTTAGGCAAATCCATGGCAACGAAGTCCGATAGCTTACGAGTTTATATGAGCCTAGATATCTAGACGTTCTACCAATTGCTACATAATAACCTCAAAACATTTCGTATTTGAGGTCTATCAAATTCTCTGAATATCTTTAGGTTTAAAACCAAAAATATGGCACATCGTAACATCCTATTGCACATAACTGCATCACTAAGTAACAGACACGACAGTGCAGCAACCTCAAAACTTAACTAATCTGCCAAGGTTCTGCAAAATGCTAAAGTTGAACAATTGAATAATAAAAGGCTGCTGCGGTTAGCTCCGAATGTGTTTACATGCTGGGGTGAAGTCATCGATGGAGCATGCAGTGACGTCATGACGTCATCCTTGTCGGGTGCCTTCTGACGATTAATGCCGGATACAGATGATAGGAAAAGGAATTAGGTTTAAAAAAAACATTGTGGTCGTGATCTTTTTTTTAAAGATCATGACTATATTTCTAAAAGTTAATTTGGTTAGACGTTTGGAGATAAATATATTAATCGCATGCCAATTAAAATGTGTAAATCTTGAATTGATTTAGACGTTGAAGGTTTTTTAAAACGGTAAAGGAAAACATCGTGAGGAAACCGGCAAGTCTTAAAACAAAAGAAAATCGAAGACATGACGTCTCCCAACCCACACTGGACCGGCATGGTGCTGATGCATTATAGCCCGTTCCCTCTCACGGAGAGGAGGCCTGTGTTCCAGCATTTGGAACATTATATTCTGATTATGCTTTATACCTTTGTCATTCCATTCAAGAATATTTGTAAGAGTTGGATAAGAGGATAAACATTACAATATCGCAATTTGTTGGCGATCGTGAGCTGAGTGTTCAAGCAAAGACTATTTTTGGTAAGGTGTAGGTAATGTCGGACAAAAAAAATAGCAAGAATTTCTTCAGTTGTTATGCCATTGACGCCAAAAATGGACGATCTGGGTTAATCAGGTGCAGAAAGTAGCTGTACCTAATCAAAAAATGCAATTTTTGGAAGAATTAAGTTCTTATTAGAACTTGGTTAGGTTAGATTTGGCCTACGCAGTAACTTTATACTGAATATTAGGTAATGCAGAGCATGAGATCTTGGGTCGTGTAAAGTGTTATTGGGTTTTTTTATCTGGAACTTTTCAGTAGCAGCCTGGAGCCCTGTTGATGGCAATATGCTCGTCCCCCTATTACATGAGACGATAACATAACTGGTAAAACTTGGGATACTTATAGGTGCACCTTTTCCTAACCTTTTGGGATATACACACAGGCGTGTGTGATGTTGTTAATACGTAGTAGGTAATAGGTAGAACGGGCTGGTGTCCGCAACTCCACGACAATGCGCGTATTTTGCGTAACCTACCTACTTCTTCTCGATGATCTTTGAGGTCTTCACATGCAGGTAAACCGGATAACCTCTTTTTTATCGTGGGGAAATCCATATGGATACCCGGGTTATACGGGTTCCTATCGACTAAAACCCCACTATTCCTTTCAGTACCATGAGTCATACCTAACTATCGGCTACGAATCTATCTATCGATGTATTTGCATTTGATATTATGTTTTTATAGAAGTCAGCAGACGCATTTATATAATTTCATATAGTCGTGTAAAGGTTAATACAATCACTTGCATAGTTGCATATCAACAATCTTATTAGGACTAGTTATGCAATAATCAAAGTTATGTGTTCGGCTCTTTATCAAAAATTCTACTGAAAACAGAGGTGAATTTATAAACAAGTGAATTAGGTGCTAATAATTTTTTAGTAAAACTTTTAAAACCGATTGTAGCCAAGCAAAAATTTAATGGTACCAAACATTATGTATGTATCATTTTTGTTATTTTTTTCTTCGCAATTTTAGGTAATCACATTGTCATCGCAGATCGCAGTCATTGCAGGCATTGGGATCGCAGTCAGGGCGCCATCTTGTAAACATCACATATTTTTGTGCTCCGTTTAAAATTAATAAAATATATTTTTATTCGTATATTTGGACTATGTATTGTGTGTAAAAGTGAAATTGAACTTGCAAACAAACTGTGACAGTGTTATTGAGTATCGCAGTGTACAACAGAGTATTTTTTTAGTTGAGTAATTATAAATCAATTGTGATTTCTTACTCTAATTGAACTTTAATCGGACGCATACCACAGCTAAGCTAGCTCTAAGGAAACACCATCTAAATTGACCAATTAGTGAAACTCAGTGTATAAACTATATAAATTATTCTACCAAACCCTTCAAAACAGTAAACAATAATATAACAATAACGATTCATCGCAACTTTATTTTATTTTTTATCGAATAGTGAACGTACGTGCTGTTTTTATCATAAAAGTAGTGAAATATTACGATATACAATAACATTAAAAACCGTTAAGAAAACATTTTTTAAAATTGACCTTTGGACTATAGTCAATGTTCGACAACTAACGCCAGCTCGTCGCCTAGCGGTGAATGGACGAACCAATATAGTACCGTTTTTTGCCACCAGCGGCGCAAAACTAACGATTGGGGATACCAGAGCAAAAATAATTTAGTTTTTGGTAGAAAGTTATTGCTTTTTGAGGACATCAAACGACTTCGGATCCCAGAAAGTAATATACCTTGTGCATTATTTTGGAGATCTAATTAGAATTGCATTATGAATTTCTTAGAAAATATCACTTTCCGAAGAACACGCACGCGGTCGGAACCTGATACCAGTGATATAATCTCGCAGACGCTGGATTGCACCTCCAATTCTTTGCCAAGTATATCTGAAGATGAAGATGAAAACCGAATAAACATCTATAAGAAAGAGTTAAAGGAGCTTGAAACACAACTACAGAGCGCACACAGGGAAATAGAATTATTGTCATTGGAAAATAGTAACCTGAAGAAAGCTAATGCTGATTTAGTGGAAAAAAATAAAACTTACAAAGTTATAGCGTGTAGTCCCCTTAAGGCCAAAGCCCAAACACCGAAGAAGAAAGCCTCTGTTCGTACAAAGACAACACAGACGCAGACATCAGAAAGTATGAACATTACACACAGCGCACAGCAAGTAGACATTGATTCTGGAGGTTCTCAGAACATAGTCGCCTCACAGAATAATATTAACGCAAATGCACCACTTCCTTCGCACCCAATTGTAAAATATAATATATGTGTTCTGAGCAGTGAAACGTCGAACAGAATATATGCAATGAGTGAAAGAACTCATTTAAAGAACTATAATATGTGTCATTATCGTACTCCTAAGTGTGGAATAAAATATTTGTTAAAAAATATTGGTCAAAAAGTTCAGAACTTCACTCTTACTGACTATTGCATTATTTTTATTGGCGAAGAGGATTTCAGAAAAACCCATAATTATATAGAATTGGTAACCTATATTCGTAATATGTTGATAACACTAAATCATACTAATTTTATAATATGTCTACCTACATTTAAGTACATGGATAATACTAATATTATGTTTAACAGCCGAGTAGAAACTTTTAATAATTTAATTTATTTGGATGTTGAAACATGCAATTACGCGTTTGTCTTGGACTCAAATTTAAATCTTCCATACACATGGGATACATATAACCAGGGACATGGGCACCTGAATGGCAAAGGCTTTATGCAGATAATTTCGGATTTGCAAGACTTCATCTTAGACCAGGAGGCAGTAAATACTTCCAACTTGAGACTTTTGAAGGATGGACTCTCTGATGATTATACTGATTCAAATGTTAATCCGTCGGAGAGCCTATCTGAAAATATTGATGGAACAAATGAGTCGTCCCAATCAAATTGTTTTTTTCGCCTATAGCAGGATAAATATCTTGCATCAAAATATTGCTGGTCTTTTAAATAAGGCTGACCTGCTCACAGTCCATCTCCAGGAACTATCTAAGAAACAAAAAGACATAGACGTGGTCTGCATTACTGAACACTTCATTATGCGGGGCTATGAAAAGGTATTAAATATTCCAAATTATAAACTAGCTGCGTGTTATGCAAGGCGAGCAAAGAAGCGCGGAGGATCATGCGTTTTAGTTAAAATAGGTCTAGAGTATAAAGAACTAATAGAGATTTCACGCCATTCAATAACAAATACTTTTGAATGCTGCGGAATCGAACTCGTCCGGCAAAAATTGATCATTATTTGTGTATACAGGCCACCGAAAATTAACAATCTACACATGTTCTATGAAAAGCTCGATATTGTTATGAAAACTTCTTGTATTAACTCGAGTAAAACAGTTGTTCTATGCGGGGACTTCAACATTGATACCTTAAGGGAGAATAGAATGTCCCTAGACTTTGAATGTTTTCTTTTGGGCTTCAATCTTAAGCTGGAACTGAAGCAACCAACTAGATTGTGTAGTAACAGCTGCATTGATAACTTTGCTCACAACTCTCGTCAAAAATGTAAAAGTGAAGTAATCGAATTGGCTCTTTCAGATCACACGGCACAAATTCTGCAAATTAAAGTAAATAAAACATACAGATTAAAATCTTGGCGAATTAAGAAACGAGATTTGTCGTTGGAAAATCTAATTAAATTTAATAATCATCTTAGTTGCATTTCGTTCTCCGAAATGTACAATACAGAAAATGTAAATGAAGCATACGATATTTTCTTGGAAGATTACCGTTTGTTGTATGACCTTTGTTTTCCGTATAAATTTGTTACTGTACGACCGTATAAAAAAGTTGAATGGGTCTCTCGAGGAATACGTGTTTGTAGTAAAAATCAACGTCACCTTTTATGGCGATATAGACTTAGGCCAAATAATGAAAACAAAATTAAATTTAAAGACTACTCAAAAAAATTTCGGAAAATTATAAAATTAACTCAAAAATCACAGAATAACTATTTCATACAAACCTCAGATAATAAGTCGAAAGCATCTTGGCAAGTCATAAATAACAAAACACGCACTTACGACCCAATTTCTCAAATTACACTACAAGATAAAACAATTACAGATCCTCAAAAAATTGCTAATGTTTTTAATGACTACTTTATTGATCAAATTAAACATTCGCGTCAAGCGTCATTGGAAACTACTTATATTCCGAATAACATACACTCAATGTTTATGGCACCAGTTTTACCCCAAGATGTAATTAGAGCAATAAAATCTTTAAAAAATAAAAATAGCGTTGGGTATGACGACATAGCAACGAAAGTTGTTAAATTTGTGGCAAACAATATAGCCGGTCATCTTAGCCATATTATTAATCTCAGCATTAACTCTGGTGTGTTCCCTGATAGTTTAAAAACTGTTATAGTTAAACCAATTTACAAGAAGAATAAAAAAGAAGAAATAGCTAATTACAGACCAATAGCTTTAATTCCAGTGTTTTCCAAGGTAGTAGAGAAGTTAATTTACGAATTACTTAACAAATTTTTATCGAAATATGACATTTTGTGTAATGAACAAAAAGGCTTTAGGAAAGGAAAAAGTACCAATACAGCTATTTTAGATTTATACCATATTATCATAAAAAACGTAGATAGCAAAGTGCCTATTTGCGCAATCTTCACAGATATGTCAAAGGCTTTTGATTGCGTCGATCACGAAATTCTACTAAACAAACTAAGCGTTTATGGAATAAGAGGAAATGTACTCAAACTTATTAAATCATACCTTAGCGATCGTAAACAGTACACGGAAATAACTAGAATTTGCCCTAAGACCAAGAGTGAAAGAAAGTACCGATCCGAAGGACGAACAATAAAATATGGTGTACCGCAGGGTAGCGTTCTTGGGCCACCCCTTTTTCTAATTTATATCAACGACTTGCCACGTCATGTTGATAATCCAATGATATTATTTGCCGATGACAGCACTGCGTTAATAAAATGTAAACATCCGGATAGCTACGAACAGGACATAAATAAAACTTTGGAAGATATCGTACATTGGCTTGATAAAAACAACTTGGTGATTAACCTAAAAAAAACTAACATAATACACTTTTACCAACGCACAATTTTAAAAGAAGTATCTGTAGAATACAATAAACAAAAAATTGACCATGTTAAAGAAGCAAAATTTTTAGGGATTTACATTGACAGACAACTAAATTGGCAACCACAAGCAGACGAAATCTGCAGAAGGATGAATACAGCTGCATATGTCCTCTCAAAGTTGTCTAAAAAAGTTAATATTAAAACTACATTAGTAGCTTATCATGGTCTGGTTGCATCAGTACTACGATTTGGAATTATTTTCTGGGGTAATTGCAGCTCAAGGGAATATATATTCAGGGCACAAAAACGCTGTATTAGAGCGATATGTGGTTTGCAGAGCACAGACAGTTGTGAACCAAAATTTAAGTCCCTAAAAGTACTTACATTTCCGTCATTGTATATTCTGGAAGTGGCCATGTTTGTGAAGACCAATAAAAACCTATTTCCCACGATGACGGAAACTAGAAAGCGACCTGTCAGAAATCAGTACAAACATTTATTGCAAATCCAGTCCTGTAACACAGCGCTAATGAAGAAAAGTGTTATTTGTATGGGTCCTACTATATACAATAAATTGCCAGATGTAATGAAAAATGATACAGTCAAAAACTTTAAAAAGAAATTAGTGGCCTTCCTAATAGAAAAATGTTATTATTCAATTAATGATTTTTTAATGGACAAAACTTTTTAATCAGCAATGTGTTTTATAAATATAGGTAATTGGTATTATTATTTTGAACATATGGACCCGACATTTCTAATTTTTATTTTTTCTTATTTTAATTCTAAGGCAACTTTTTTATTTGACATTCTCTAATATTAATTATTATTAATGTATGTACAATTTTAATAATTCTGTGACATTTTGATTTGTAATTTTATTTTATGGATTACTAGGTGACCTGGCAAACGTTGTTTTGCTATGTAAAATAAAAAAATAGATATTGGCCGATTTTCAGACCTACTGAATGTGCATGTGTGCAAAGTTTCATAAAAATCTGTCAACCTGTTTCGGAGGACTACGGTGGCTGACATTGTGAGAATTTTATACATAAGATTGTTTTTTTCTTTTGTTTTATAAATTTTGCGTGCCTATTTCCAGGCAGAATGTATATGGCTCACTCCTATCTACTCCACCTGTATTTACATGTAACCTACATTCATTGCAAAATAAATGATTTGATTTGATTTGAATGTTCCCACTTTTGGGACACAAGCGACCTCTCTATGTGAGGGAGTGGGCGGCAATCCACATCGCGGGCCTTGCGCGTATGCCAGATATCACATGTCATCGAATTCTTGGTTCTAGGACATGTCGGTTCTTTAAGGTGTTTTCTTTCACCGTTTAGAGAGCAGAGGTGATGGAACAATTTATACAAAGTGCCTGGTTGTAGGATCAAACCTATCCTACGATCTACAACTTGTGGCCGTGACCACTGGGCACCCACTGCTCCTCACTCATCGATATGCACATCAGGAAATGTAGCTTTTATCATCGGAAATTAGATGCCTAATAAATATATGTATTCAATAAAAAAGACTAACAAAAGAAGTACTCAAGGAAATTTTCATTCCATTAATTAATGACATCAACCATCGTTGCAAAGAAGCAAAAAGCCTGTGTGGTGTAGCCGACGGGTCGCTGTTTTAATTTTATGCAGACAAGACCCACTCAAGAGGCGTGCACTGTATTACTACTTCCAATGTTTTGAAAGGCTGAGTGCACATAAAGAACTAATTGCAAGTAATTTGTAGATACAACATTATCTGAGTTACGGATTTTCTTTTCTGTGTGAGAGAAATTGGAATAACTACATTAGTTGTGGCCTGGAATTCGTCTGAAGTTTTACAAGGGACAAAATTATATTATATAATTAGAATAGGAATTAGGGCAACATTTATCTAATTGACACATCAAACAGAATACGTGTTGTAGCTTTAAATGTTTTATACGACTGAAAATTCGGATTCAAACTATATATTAATCTCCTCTAAAAACCACCTCCACCTCCTCTCTCTATATATTATGTACTAAACAAATTTGTACGTTAACTGCAAATACTCAAAAACAACTAACCATCAAGAAAGACCATCAAAACAGACATTATGACAATAATAAAATATTATTTTCATGGAAGGATCACGGGAGAGTCGAGTGGCCCGACTACCTCTAGCCTAGCAGCACAACGGAATTCAAGCTAGATACTAACAAACTTGTTGCTGCAGATAAAACAAAAGACAATGGACTCTATGAAGTTAAAGATAAAGGAGGTTTTGATGGCGTAGATATGTTTGTATAAATTGCACATTTGGCTGGCGCCCAGCAGAGATTCGGTACGTTTTGGAGACAAATCATTGAGAGAAAACAGATTCGCGCCACCATTGCACGCGACTCCAGTAGAAATATCGTTTGTTATTGTTGTTTGGCTTCTTCCATTTGTAGAGGGCTTCATGAATTCGTGCAAATCTACTTTGGAGTGGAGACAGAATATTTCCTGAAAGTATACTACACAGTTTGTTGCTATTTCTAATTGCAATGTTCTGAATTTTGAAATAAAAACAATATTTGAGAACAGTTGTTATTTGATGCGTGATGTCATGATGACAAGTCTATTTAAGGCCGTTGCTCAATGACTATTTTTCTTTCAAATAATATACC
>VKGM01013787.1:0-15518 GCA_007844875.1 Busseola fusca | reverse complement strand
GTATAACATTCAACTCATTATCGAGTCCCGTTTTTAACATTTTCTCTGGTAAGGTTACTTTCATCTGTACTATAATTTAATAAACGTTTACTTCTAAAAAGATAATATATTCATTACGCTATTAAATTGGTTCGACTCCTGTCACCCTGAGCGTCGTCCAAAGAACATAAATAACAATACCACACCGTACATTAATACTTCGGAGACCATTAATCATTTGAAATATACACAATGTCCGAACTGACGTTGTTTAATTTATCAACACTTAGTTAATTACCACAACTGCTTGAACGTTCGCTTTTTCCGATAACATCTTCTCTGGTGTCGAAAAAATATACAATAACAATAGGCTCTTTCCAATCAAATGAGTTAGCGAAAATTATTCGCTATGTCATTCATTAAAATGTCGATGTCAAAAGCTAAATTCTCGTCATCTGAAGATAAACGTGTGCCTATAACAAGCGACATCTCTGTGATTTAAGCAAGATCCGAATGATATAATATCAGAATGTTGTTTGTTTCGTGATTGATGCGGCTAATGCTAGCAATTTGCCATTAGATCTTCATCATCATCATGGCTTGCGGTCAGAATTAATATATCTATCGTCTACTTTGTGTCATCTTGAGCATGAGCATCCTTTGAAATGCTCTTTGAAGATAGTATAGGTGTTCGTATACCCTATCGTTCATTCAACTTTGTAGTTTACTTTGAAGTATTACTCAAACAAATTCACATTTTGCTAACAAATTGTCGTTGATTTGCTCCAAGTTTATGCTTTAGCCTTGAAAGGTTAGCGCTGAACATTCCAGTCAGCCTTGCGTTGTGTAACGTTTTCGTAACTCGGTTATCTAATTTGCAACTTGCAGTTACTGTTTCAGATATCTTTGTGCGATAAAAATATAATAATTAATGATAAAGCGACGCTGCTGTTTACAAGATAATGACGTTTTTGTCGTATCAATAAGCGTATTGTATACTTTTCTCTCCTTCAGTGTTTGTTTAGCTTCAACCTCTCCTTTTAAATTTTTGTTTTCTTTTCCCGTGTGTTTAGTGATTATTACAACTATTTTAGACATGCCAACTGTCCTTTCTCTTTTAACATCCTTATCTCGGTTTACGTTATTTTGTTCGTTTTTGCGAACAACGTCCGCTTTAGCTCTTCTGTTAACGAACTTAAGTGATTTCGATTTGTTAAACGGATAATTGTCAATTCCATGATCACTCAGTTATCCAGTAGTTTAACGACCGTCTGAGTATTTACCAAGTGACACATCTCCAACATAATTTCTCTTAAAGGTCATATCAATATATCTGGTCTTCTCTACTGTTCCATCGGCTGTTGAGTCATCGACGATCAGCTGACTATTCTTCCGTAAAAATTCAAGTTCAATATTCAAAATCAATGTCGCGTGGATCGTTTATTTTTTTCCGTCCGGCGTCCGGCGACCGTTACGTCATTGAAGCCGCGAAGGTAATCCGGCGAACTGCCACCCGTGTCGCCCGCCCGACTTGTTCCCTCTTGCGTAACGTTTACTTTACTCCCCTACTACTCTGCAACCAAATAGGTTCACTTAAACGATAGGGTACCAAATACTGCAGACCACCGCTTCAACTGCGGCGGTAATTTCTAACAATTCTCAGTTCATTACGGTACTATTGACAAGTCTTTATCTTTTTCCTTTATCTAAGAAATTTTCTCTTTTTAAATTCTCTCTTTTTTTCTATTGGAGTGTTAATCAATGTTTAGTTATCTACGTTATCTGTGACCAGGTAGCGTTCATATCAGTTGCTAGGCGGCTTTTTGTCTTGTCCGAAATCGACCGTGAAAATTGATGGTGTCATGTTTTAAGACATATAATAGTAAAAAGGTCTTTGTCGTTCGAGATATTTGACGCTATAAAATATCAATCGATAAAAGTGTTGGCCAGTTTGATTGATCGATGTTCTGATTAGATAGGTTTTTACGCGGGATTGACGGAAATCGTTGTTGTTACATTTGTGGCAATACCTCGTTTACATAATGCGAAGAATAAATAAAATGGCTTATATTAACGTGAAATTCGTCACGACTTTTTTATTGACGTCTTCATAGATACTTAAGTATGCAAATGAATCAATAAGGTTGAAATGGAGAACTAACCATATCTAATTAGCTCGTAAAAGTCCTGTTGTTATCGGCAAAAGTATCAAACCATCTCTGCTAGATATAAACGTGTTTTACTGCGTATGTGTGTCGGCGTGTGTGTGTGTCACCGGGTCCCCCACAGGATCTCATCAAGCTCATACAGAATAGCTTAATATGAGAATGAAAATTAACTTACGTACCTGTTATTGAAGTAAATATCGCAACACCTGAATATATCCAAGAAAGCATAAAAAATTTAGGTAAAATTTCTCTTTCGGACCAACTTACAGGTTTAATGATAACTAATTTATGTCGAGCACCAACAATTATCAGCAGAAATAATTCTCGTTCCACTTGTGTTACTTTCTTCGCATCGAGTAACGGTACTTGAGCTTTGTCTCAAGATTCAAGGCTGAGGTGGCCCTTACCACGACAAGACAGAAAGTGCAGAAGAACTACGAAACAATACTGAATACAGGATAAAGGAACAATATTAATTTTATTGTTTATTGTGGAATTCACTGCTGATCAGGCTACACACACATGATTTGGCCTATAGAGGTATGATGACCAGGGTGTAAAATTCACTCATTCTCTATAGAAAAGGGAAGATCCTCCGACCAGACGGGTGCGGGTGTTGTGTCTTGCGGACATGCCCGTAAGACACAACACCCGCGCCCGCATCCAACGATTGAAGTTGGGGTGTTGGATATAAAACTAATTGCGCGATAAACTTTGCTTGCGAGATGCAGGATTTTGTGTGACGTCAATATGACCGTTGTAGATACCGCTACAGTCCTAACGCTGGATCTCTAATATTTTGCATTAAGTCTGTTCCAGTAGTTTTCTTTAGTTGTCCTTTTAACTTGTTCTGTATAGTCCTCCAGATCGTATTTCGCTCATAGCGGTCACTGCATTCTTTTCTCACTCTCCAACATGCATGTAATGCAGTATTTGCTTAGGGCTTAGCGATATTTGTATCTCAGATATGTGCTGGGCGAGAATGAAAGCACTTTGTTAGGAGTAGACTTTCTGCATCTTCTAATGCTGCGCCATGATTGGTTGGTAACAAACTGTAACGGTTTGATCATTCGCTTCTAGATGAGTTTTTAATTCTGCATTCACTGTTTGAGCTTTAGCAGTGTTATGGTTTGTGATTCGATAGCGTTTTTATGTAAGGTGCCGAGGTTAGTAAGAAAGCAACTGAATTTATTGTGCATGAAAAATAAGTTGTCTGTGAAAGTTATGTTGATACAAATGAATATAAAACAATATCTTATAAAGCATAATTTTGCCAAGTAATAAATATTAACGTTATAAATTAAAATAAGTAAAGATATCAATATAATAAAATATCATAACATTTAATAAAACAGCGTATAAACAGGCGTGCGTTAGTCGTCGTCATCAACACTACGATACTCATCGTCCATTCTCTTTTACTTCGTTTCTATATAGCTGTCAAAGAATTGAGTTCATCTGATGACAGGTGGTAATTATAAAACACCCGTTGCTGTATAATATCCGACTTTTTTCAATGTCAATGTTAGTTTTACCGCTTCGTGACAGATGTTCGCGTGCTAAGACATTCTTGTTTCGATCTGTTTAGTTGCCTTCGTTCGAGATAAAGCAACTAGTCTCAAACTGTTTTAGAAATAGACTTCTTGGTCTAAGATCAAGATGTCTGTTAAATGTTTTATCATCGATATTCTCGTTTCACATACAGTATAAGCACCTTTCACTACGTTTTATATTGTCGTACCCATAACATTGAAATTGATTCTGCTAACATTTTACGTCATCACCTACTTTGCAAACTTTCGTGCGAATGACTGAAACGAAATCGTAATTTCACTTATTATTTATCACCTTACATTTTCATTTCAGTTTATTATAAGTAACCTAACATTATCTGTCTTATTATGATATTTAGTTAGCCCCCCGCTCATTGACGTTTTGCCAATAAGGCTCTCACGTTCTCATCGTGAAATCTGCACTTGACACTGTTTATGGCTGTCGGACGTTGATCTACTAAATTAAAAATTACTTCTTTAGCTTCGACGGTATCGCTGCTTATGATGTTTTCAAATTAGTTGATTCCTACTGAAGTTTTATCGAAGAGCTCGCGTGAGGTCCGACAGAAATGTTGTCCAGTTCTGTCTCCGCCGGTGTCCCAAATGCCAATTATGAGGTAAAATTTATAACGTCGACTGCAGCTCAATTGTCATATATCACGAAGGTGCTGGGTCGGATTTTAATTTTGTAATTATCCATCGCGTGTTCTGATTTTTTTTGGAATACCCATTTCTAGTGAGCCTTACACGATATGTTCGTTTTATATAGACACTAGGTGGCTCAGCAAACGTTGCCAAATAAAACGAAAACAAAAATAGATGTTGGCCAATTCTTAGACCTACAGAATATGCATATAAAATTTAATAAAAATCGGGCAAGCCGTTTCGGAGGAGTATGGTAAGTAACATTGTGACACGAGAATTTTATATATAAGGTATTTTTGCTGCGAAATTGTGTCAAATTGCTCTTCGTGGAGTTCATTCATTTTGTGGTGGATACTTAATGGAAAGCTTTGACATTCACTGTTGTTTCCATTAGTATATGCCAAGTTTAGTGTACTATATACCGCAATTGCCCAAAGATCTGATAACCATTAAATTACTGCTAATCTGTTTAGTGCTTTATGTCGCTTTCCTGGGATAGGCCTGTCAAGGTCTACCGGTTATTGACCTTATTTATTAGTCGTTACATTTTTTCTCTTTTTTACTTGATTGGAAGGAAACAGAATTGTCATTGTCATTTTGATTGTCACTTCACTGCTTTGTTGACAATTACGTTTACTAGTCATAAGGTCTTTAATCTCTTCAATATTAAGCTTTTTAACCATATATATTGTAACGTTACCATTTAATACTGCGGCACTTGACTCTGAAATATGACTTGTATAATAGCAGTTAGCAACATAATCACTACCGTACCTGTGATGTTTTCAGATCGTCGTCATTTGTAAGCTGCAACTGAAAGATATTATAGTCCCTGACCCTTTCTGGGTCAGAAACGAGACGATGTAGACATTTATCATTATTTTCTCATTCCTTGCAAATTATAAATACTTAAACTTTACCACCTTCTTTGTTTTTACCTCAACACACTAACCACGTTCTTCATTTTCCCTTGCCGACTGATACCGCGAATCCTATCATTAAATGGTTTAATGTAAGTAGAGTAACCCCATGGTACCACGGTGTCCCGCGGTGCGTGACGCCCATGTCCTGCGAATGTTCCCATGGGACGCAGGTGCCATTGTAATAAACTTCTTTTGAATTATTTATGGGATCATTGTTCGCCTTTTACGGTCAGATGATGTTGTAAATTACTTTTAGGAGGTTTCTCAAACAGGAACTTAAAGGCTTTTTATCTTCATCTTTTTATTTTCTTGTAATGAAGTTAGAAGGTTCAATTTAGTTTGAGTGAGACTAAAAGCTTTGAATTTGTTTTATGAAAAAATAGCAAGATCGGCACCGGAAGGATATTGGTTCCCACGGATTTGTGTTTGTGTGCACTTTCTGGTTGGTATGTCAACAGGGAGTGGGGACGCAGACGAAGGAAAGAGTAATACAATTTCTAAACGATCAATAACAGGTAAATTTTTTAACTTCGGTTTATTCATGGAATTTTCTGATGTTCATTCACTTCTACAATCTTTGGATTATCTGTAATCTTTTCCAGTGCTTGGTATAATCTAATCATTACAAATGGTTTCTCGTTTTCTATAATTGGTACTTAGTTGGAAACTAACGTTCCTAAACATTGGAAATCAGCAAGACATTTAATTATGTACATTCATTACTTTCAGCATCTTTACGATTCCCATGTATTCGCCAAGTCCGTGTTACCGTATCTACAGTTCTGTTTAGTTCAACAAATTAGCGAAATTACTCTCTTCTCAGATAAACTTTACGCTTTAAACCTACCAAGTTGGTTACAGCATCCATATTTACAATAACAAACTAGTAATGAGCTCTATGGTCTTCGATCTAAGGTAGGGTTTTCAGTAGTGTTAAGTTTGTTGATAGCAAATGTAATTTTGTTTTATTGTGTACACGTTTCACGGATTACCATCTGTTTACTTTCATACTCTTGCAATTGTTAGTGCAGGTCATGTCATAGCATTGCGGGGAGATCCTGCGAATGCTCGAGCTCTTGGGGGTCATTAGCTGGCGTTCATGCTAATTAGTACCTTTGTGTAATTACTTATGACCATGTTTCTGAATATATTAAGATATCTATACTAGCAAGCTTTACAGCATTATTTTATCCTAAATTATTTAATGTCTAATGTGTTTGAGAAACAAAGGGAAATAATGGAAACATTATTTCCCTTTGTTTAATATCCTTCCGGTGCCGATCTTGTTATTTTTTCATAAAAAAAGTCAAAGCTTTTAGTCTCACTCAAGCTACATTGAACCTTCTAACTTTGGGCACGCCATTATTGCGGCGGTAAGTCCCCTTTGAGGAGTGGCTGTAGAGGCGTCACGGCGCCCTCACCTTCCGCCTGACGTAGGTCCTCACCGCGCACGGGTGCTTCGGAAGGTTCCTGTTCCGGATAAGGCGAGAGGAAACGCCAGGGTGTCATCACTGCGTGGATCGCCCTGAGGACACGATGGAGCATACGGTGGAGGTCTGCCCCGCTTGGGTGGAGCACCGCCGTGTCCTCGTGGCGGCGATAGGCGACGGCGATCTCTCGCGTCCGGCCCTGGTCCAGGCTATGGTCCGGAGCGAGAATGCATGGCAGGCCGTCGCCTCCTTCTGCGAGGCAGTAATGCTCGCAAAGGAGGAGGCGGAGCGCGTGAGGAGGAGGCGGTCGCAGCGTCCTCACGCCGCTAGCAGCCGCCGCAGGAGACGCCCTGGTCGTCGGGAGATGGCACCAAACTCCCGGCCACCGTAGGCGCGAGCCTGCGGGCGGTGAGCAATGGGTAGCTCGCCGCCCGGTAAAGACCAGGCCCGGGTCGACGGCGCGTCGTGTTCCGCGCGCGCCTCAAAGAGATGCAGTCAGCATAGCGTGGGGTCCCTCATAAGGACCGATGCCTGCCCCAGGGCCGTGGAGCGTTTGACACAATTACCGGGGTCCCTGGGGCGCATAGGCAGGTGAAGGAACAGGGGTGGGTTTTAGTCAGTAAAAGTCTGACACGCCCTTCCGCTCCGCCTAGAGCGGGAGAGGTCATTTGATGATTACCCAACCCCCAAAAAGAAAAAAAAAACCTTCACTTCAAACTTTACAAGAAAATAAAAAGAAACATAAGAAGCCTAAGTTCCTGTTCACTTTTTCTGTGTAATTACTTGCGAATTTGAAGTAAACATATTTTTTTCGTGATTTTTACTTCTACAAAGATTAATTGTTAGTCTTTGTATTTTTTTTTTTTGAGCAATTTTACACTCTGGATTACGAAATAATTAAAATGTATTCTTGCTTTTGTTCATTTAAACCATTTAAGTAAGAATTTACCTACGAAAGCATCCTCTACAGTTATCTCTGTTTTAATCAACAATACTGAATTACCTTATTCATCCTTTGACAAAACTTTCATGACAACAACCCCAGCTATTAAAACATTAATTTAATAATTCATAAATTCTTTTGCTATGTATGCAGTGGCTAACAACACAAAGTTATTCTAAGTTTTCACAAGTAAATTACATTTTCTAATTTCTTCACACACAACCAGTGTTGGTGTAATTTCTCCATGTTTAAGTATTTCCCTTATTTTGCCTTCGTCTCATGTGGTTTTAGTTAAATGTTTCGTTATAGAGGGCGTAGCTTCAGAATAAATTTTATCTATGTTCATGTTAATGATTTACTTCCAGTACTCTTATGTAAATTTCGTATTTGTTAAAAAAAACAACTGAATTAATTACCAAACAGAGATACTACAAAAGTGACAGCGATTTTATAACTTTATCAAAGTTTATCTATCTATTCTAGCTATTTTAATACCGACTACTAAAAATGTTATCCGTTTTGTTATGGGTTGAGTCAAAACGATTTACTCGAATTATCTATTTTCACAACCTTTGAAATAATACTCCATTTAATTACACAAAAAATATGTCAGAGTCTCATTAGGCTAATGTTTATGTATATCCATAAGATTTGTGACAACACCGACTTGAAACTCACACTACGTTGCTTTGTCTCCTTTAGTTTGAATATCTGCAAACTAATCATATAGAATATATGTAAACCCAGAACCCTTTGAAAAAATACAGTCACTACACCATTGGAGAAAAGGCTAATTAAGTTCGGCCCACATACGTACATATTTTCACTGACACCCTTTCTATTTCAAGACATTCTCCGTATCAACCATTGTCTACTATTTATTTCCTTTACTGATTCCATCTTCTCGATAACCAGTCATTTACACCGCAGTACGAAAGCAATCTTCATTGAGATTGCCGCAAATGGCTCTTGGCCCCGTGCGTCTGTCTCCGTCTATTGAATTACCTGCCATTTTTAACCATTCACGACCATTGTTACTAAGTACACTGCTTGGACTCTTTGGACTCATCTTGTCTTAAATTATGACCTTCGTTAGACCGTTCCGGTTTAATGGGTGAAATTCTTGCCTTCGTATGATTGACTGTGTTACTCTTACTTTCTTTCTTCTATATTAGCGTTCGGTTTTGTCCGAAGTGCGGTGATGACAATCAGTTTTGTATAAAGTAAGTACTCGATTTTCTCTTTCAAGCGAAAAGGAGGGTAATTAATGTCTTCGGGTGTGTTTTTTTCCTTTCACCCTATACACTTGGTAATAAATGCACATACAAAAGACTTGTGAAGATACACAGAGACAACAGCCTTAATTTAGCTAGGTCAAACACAACCACAGAACGGTTTTACGTTTTTACACTTAAATGTGTGCTTTTCCTACTTTTTGCTTAAATTTGCTGCTGTTTAGTTTTGCACTAAAACAGCGAACGTTGGGATCTAATCTGGTGTACAGTAAATCCGATATAACAGTTCTCTCGTCGAGTTGCGTGTACGAAACAGTTTGTATTTCAACTAATGGTTGTCAAGCACGGAAGCGGCCGATCGTGAACCTTTAACCTCTCAGCAAATTATTGGTATAAATAATAAAATTACGACTTTCTAAACGGTTATTAAGAGTCACTTAGCACAGTTTTGGACAATGTGATGTAAAGGTAGGTTAGTGGCGTCTCGTTGTTTGGTGTCGTGACGTGAACGCGCGCGTTTTTGCGCATTCGATCTCACTTTCACGTCATGTCCTTATTAGTCGGATATTGTTCAAAATTTCGATTTCGTTCGGGTGCCGCGGGCAGTCGGGTCCGATTATGTTTTAAAATCAGAACAGTTACAGTTCTTTGTGCCTCTCTGGTGTTGAATGCTTGTAACGCATTAAAGTTTATACGCATTTAAGAAGACTAGTCTTCTGACACGCGACTATCGCGTTTTTTTTAACCCGCGTTCCGCGTGCGCCTCAAAGAGATGCAGTCAGCATAGCGTGGGGTCCTTAAGGACCGATGCCTGCCCCAGGGCCGTGGAGCGTACCAAAGTGTAACCGGGGTCCCTGGGGCGCATAGGCAGGTGAAGGAACAGGGGTGGGTTTTAGTCAGTAAAAGTCTGACACGCCCTTCCGCTCCGCCCAGAGCGGGAGAAACCATTTGATGATTTCCCACCCCCCCAAAAAAAAAAAACCCTCTACGCGGACGCAAATTACATGGATTACAGCAACAAATATTGTGCTTCTACATATTTAATTATTGTTGCAAAGTTCCCACCTCTTTTCAAAACTATATACGAGACAAGAAAATCTAACGCTTAGTTCAGATACAGCGGCACAAACGGGTCTGTCCATCGATCACAACAAAACACATTTATGAGATTTTAAGCGCACTGTAGCTGCGTAAATTCTCACATTAACCCTGCCAAGCTCCCCGCTCCATTTATGACGTTATAAAACTCAAAGAGACGGTCAAGTTGAAAGGCAAGTCGGCTTGCTCCTCTGTGTGGTGTAATCTCATGAACCATTAAGTTTTAAGAGGCGATTTGCATCCCACGCATTTGTAAAAACACTGTATTTTGCATTTCGCTGCTAGTTTTACTTTTCCCATGGATAGACAAGAATAGAATCCCGTTTGTTATGTAGCTGATCGTACAGATTCCCAACCAATGAGTTATACTTCCTTGACGGTATTCTCACAGTCAGTAAACTATACATACTCAATGCTACCTTAAAATTTCAATACAATTTCCGCAGCCATATATAATAAAACAAACAAAATAGCTAACGTCTATCCCATGACTACTAAAGACTGCAAAAAGGCAATAAATTCAATGGCTGAAACTGAAGACCTATGATGTCATTGAATTATTGTTGCAAACATCGTCAATATGAGTTGAAAATGTATATAATTTGTATATAGTGTATACACTCACACACACACATACACACCGTCACTAACGCATACACACACCACCTCACTCACACACACGCTCACACACTATTTTAGAATATATCTCAAAATTATCACTTCTCTATTTTTTATTTGTTTAAATTCAATTTTCTTTTGATACCCCACTTTTACCATTTTTAATTTGTCATGGGCCTCCTAGCACAGGTATATTTTTTACTTAAAAGGAGATCCCTATGTAAGATTTAAATAAACCTCTTTATTATTTTTTTTTTATTTAGCTTAATTGGATATATCTAGAATTTTTCTCCATACTAAACTATTTTCCTGGAAACGAAGAAATTTATTTTTCTCTACGTCAGATCTATCTTTACTTCTCTTCTATTTTGTTGATTTTAATGTTCTATCTACATTAGCCTTTAGCAGACTATTGCTGGACATCAGCAACTATAATGGCAAGCTATCCAACTGGATCTGCGTCCACTGTTATTCAGTTGCTATCAGGACCCTGATTGCATAACATACTATTACCATCATTTTGAAGCATATTGTTAATTCATTGCTCCATATGTTCGAAAAATGTGTCTGCTTAACAACGTAAATAACGCAATGAATGTTGTTGAACTGTCAAAATGAAACTCATTGCTACTGGTAGTTGGTTACGCAATTAGCCTGCTGATCTGCTACGATTGTCGCTTTGTTCTATTTAGTTTTTGTACGTTCTAAGTTAGAAGGTGTGTTCAAGCCCTAACTATCGTCGCCGCGTCGTCGGTCACCCAGGAAGCGCCCGCGCACGATCACCCAGGGCGTTTGTTTTTCGTGACCCACTGTAGATCTTATTACTGCTTCACTAAATGAAGTTACGTGCTGCTTAACCGTTAGCATATCGAATGAACTTTTCTAATCAGCTCGCAAACCAGTGTTGCAAAAGTTTTGGTTATTGGAGGTGTAAAATGGTGCTTTTGGATTTGCAAAATACCTAAGCATTTTTTGAGTAGGTGCAGAAAATGCCTAGGTATTTTGCAAATTTACTCACTGGTACGGTTAAGTTAGATGAAGCGACAATCTTAGCAGATCTGCAGGATTGCAACAATAAGCTATTGTCACAAATTAATTTTGTTTGACACGTGCTTTGGCAGGCGCAATATAACCATTGCGCCTGTCACTATCATGCAACACAAGTGCAAGATAGAGACGGTCTAAGTTTCTTGCAGAGCAACATCTTACAGAGGAGTTCAGAACAATGGATGTGTCTACTGTGTACTGTTACTTGTGATTCGTCTTTGAAAATAATTATCACAATACTAACAATGAAAAGTTTTAGTAGCGATTGTTTAATTCTAAAGTGTTTTAGTTCATGAAAGGTTATTTTCATAACATTAAAAGTAACGCAAGATCTGAGTTAATTTTATCGATGAGCGGTAAAATAAAACTCAGATCTTGCTTTATTTTATGGTAAACACGGAACCCTGATCTAACTGGGCTCTCGCACTATCGCTATCTATATCACTGAATTTAAAATGTGAATTACTCGTTTCACTAGCGGAACTCAGCGATATCGTTGAAATCGCAAGCGCATTTTCTTCAATCGTAGTTTTAGCGGCTTTCCTAGAGATCGGGAGAAAGCATTTGCCTTGCGGCCTATTTCTATCCATATCTCTGTCACATTACAAATTAACTTTCGAAGCTTCTGCTTCGACATGTGATCAGTCAGACGTTGATAACCACTCATTGACTGATGCTGAGAAAATGTGGAAAAAGTTGTCACACAGCCTAGTAGCTTAGTCTACTCATTTGTAAAAAAAATACTTTAGTAGGGGAGAAATCTATGAAGTTTCATAAAGTTTATTCGTGAAAGCTGAGGTGAGAGTTTTAGCTGTAAGCTTTCGCTCTATATTCTTGCCTTAATAAATTATAACACACGATATCGAGATCCGGTACAAGATGAAATGTGGGGCATACAAATATTTCCTTCAATGTGGAGAAGGAAATCATTATTACCTGAAAGTTCGCTGTGCGCGTCCACATTTCATTTCCAACATTGACTACTGTGTTCATGTTTGTCTCAAATATTTGCGTATGCGAGTTAGATAAGTGGGCACTGACATCTGTTGATAATATCTGCATGTCTTGCATTTCACTGATGAAGTCACATCTCTCTTGAATATTATCTTAACCATATGCCGTTTTGTTTGGCCTTTGGATCTTCTGTTGAGTTTGATGGTAGAAGTTGAGCCGTCTACACACAACTAAAACCGATCGATCAGTCTTTCAGAGCAAATTATTTTCTTTAACCTAGTAAATATTTAAACCAATAAAACTACATGGTAGGTACCTACAGTGGTGGATATATTCCTTTAACCAACATGTTGCAACTTATATGAATGAAGAGAAATATAAGAAATGAGATAAAGGATTTTGCAAGAAAGCAAATAAATACTCCAAAGCATTGCCATCATCAAAATGGATTTAACAAGATTCTGAAGTGAAAGAATTACTTACATAAGTATGTTCAAGTACAAGTACAGACACAGTGGTAAACACTGAACAGTGATAAGAATCAAACGATATCTCGATAACTATAAGTTTTACAGTCTTCAAGTAAAGACTATCTTGAATGATGGATATAAAGTTTACGATCGATTGTTCTAAGATAATCTAACGTTATCTGATCGTTTCCACCATTTTGAAGTTATAATCTAATTTAAAATTAGTAGTTGCGTTGCCAGTAGTTTTGAAAGATATAATTTTATGATTGCTCGTAGTTTTATAGCACTTTACTACTTCATTATCATTATTGCTGTCATCAATCTGTCATTCTGCTCCTAGTGTTGCGAGCCTATTGTCTAGAGCACTTGTATGAACATACTCATTGTGCACTTGCTCTTGAGAATGCGATTTGTCATCCGTGATAGGTATATGACTAGCTTTGGGTTCCATTTTAAGTGGCTTGGCTGTGGGATGATTATGAGACATCATTGATTGGAGATGGAGATTGGAGTTTCTTTTATCACCTATTTTGAAACCCGTTGAATGAGTTGTAATTACTTTAATTAGACTAATTTTAGGTGTATAAAAACTATAAAAAATTGACTTACGTAAGTTGGGTAGGTGACTATTGGTTAATTATACCTTTACGTACATAATAGTATTTCGCATGAAAGCAGGTATTTTACCTTGAACTGCAGGTTCACTTGACTCGCCAATAAAACTTACAAAGGGAAGCCTATAAAGCTTGACGACCAAAATGCTGTAATGATTACATTAGCGTTAGCAATGTTACCCCACGTAGCAAAGGTTGTTTCATATTTCACATAACAACAGTTTCCGGCACGCATAGTAGCCACACGAAACCTTTTATTATTTGAATCACCATATTTTATTAAAACAAAAACCCCTTCATCTTGAACGTCTGTCTGATTCTAATTTTGTTGAAAATAATTCGGAATTTCTACATTGAAAATTTTGCTTGTCCAAAAACTTCTTTCATTCCTTCTAAAGGGAGAAATGTTCTGTAGCTTTGATGTGATTGTAATCTATGAATCATTTTATTTTAGACTTCCGAGCATATTGATTGGATTTACGTCATTGAAGGCCTTGTTGCCTCCATTACATATAATGCTAAATGGTGCCAAAAATCGATATATCCCATTAATGCAGGGTCGTACGACGGCCTTGAGCCGCGTCACTATCAGCCAAACAAACTGTTCCACTATACTTATCTTATCACCATCAACCGCAGATTCAGGTCAAGTGATGAAACGCCCTGCTTCGTTTGTGTGTCTTTTATGCCGATTAATTTCAGATTTACACACTTTTAATACTCTCTTAGGGATTATGGCTGTGTCATTGTTGGCCCAAATAGTTTCAAAGGGAAATCTCTTTAGGAATTCTTGAGGCAGGTTAATTAAACCGGTGAATATTCATGTTCTTACTTTTAAGGGGTGAACGTAAAAGCTTTAAGTATCTAGACAGAATTTTAATCATTAAGTCTTGTAAATAATTTCGGTTTTCCTACTTTCATATTAATGGTGGCGGTTTTAGTTCCGAAGGTTTTATAAAACTTGAAACAGTGAAACAGACCTTAGTGAGGAGGCCTAAATAAACAATAACGAGAAGCACATATAACATTTAAACATACATATTAGAATATTACTTAAAAAACTTCAGCGTCACAGAACTATCCAGACGGTGCCTAAATCTTAGCACGTTATCGGCACTATTATGCAATGACATAACTGTAGAGTAATCACATTTCTGGTGTATTAGAAGGTGACGGTAATATTTCCTTAAAACAATGTTGTGTTTGAATTCGCGACTTTGTTTTGGTAAACTCGCCTACGTCTTAGCGCTGCCTTCGTCTCGCCGAAACGGGACAAATGGTCTTGTTCAAATAACGTTTGGACTGCTAAAATGTTGTACAAAACATTTTGAATGTGGGTTTGTTTATGGAAATGTTCGTAAATTTGTGATGTTTTGTGATTTACTTGGCATTTTGGTGCTTACGCTTTGAAGGTTTCTAATGCCTCTCTACCTGTGATGGTCTTTGTCATTGGATAATGGTTTAGTCTCATTAACTCTTATCATAGATTCAATATTGGATTATTTGTATCAACTAAACATTAGCCAATATGGCATATATTCTGTTATATTTATTTCATTATCTGTAAGTACCATGTTCGTTTGACTTTTATGCGTGACATTTACTTTATTGGACGTGATAACTTTCAGTTTCTCTCTTACGACTTCTGATGGAACATAATTACTTAGGCATTAGATCTTCTTTATCTTTGCTCAGATCAATATAACTAATAACAAGACAAATTTGATAAAATCTTGATTGCCATTTGCCATTAACATGTGAAAGAAATTGCTTGAATTAAATTACGAAATCAATTTTAAAATGGAATAACATTCACCTATGAAAAAATGATGTAATATTGT